>PVJL010014961.1:0-26041 GCA_004026885.1 Lyroderma lyra | reverse complement strand
GACTCCCTTCCAAAGAATACAGTAGGGAAAGGGGTGGACGGCTAACTTTGTACTGGAGACAATTGGCAAACCCTGTCTCAGTCAGGTGATCAAGGGCAACACCACCAGTGCTAAGTCCTCTTGACAGTATGTACCCCGATATATGTTGAAAATGGCACCTTACCTTTGTGGCCCTCCTAGAAAAACCACCTGGAAAAAAATGTTTTTTTCTGCATCTGTTAGTTCATTAATTATAACAAATGTACATTACTAATGCAAGGTATTAGTAATGGGGAACACTGGGTGTAAGGCCCATGAGAACTCTGTACTATCTTTGCAACTTTTCTGTAACGCTAAAACTGTTCTAAAATAAAAATCTATTTTAAAAATTAATACAATTCATCATGTTAACACATATAGAAAGAAAAAATTATTTGAATAGATGCAGAAAAAAATTGGTAAAATCTAATGTCCATGACTGACAAAAAAAGTATCTGAAATGTAGGAATTACAGATATCTTCCTCAATCTAATACACTGCTTTCACAAAAACAAAACATTAAAAGACTAACAATAATAATTAATGGTGGAAAACTGAATTATGCCTTTTTAAGATCAGGAACAAGAGAAGTATATAAGCTCTTATTACTTTTATTCAACTTTATACTTAAGGTTTAACCAGTTTGTTAAGGGAAGAAAAAATGATCAATACAAACATTCAGAATTAAAAAGAAGTAAAGTTGGTTTTATTCACAGACAACAGACCAGGAGGTTTAAAAATCTGATGAGTCAAACTCAAAAATAGACTGTAGAAAAGTGGTTGCCCAGGGCTGGAGGGCTGTAAAAACAGGGAGAGGTTGGTGAGAAAATATAAACTTACATCTGTAAGATAAAAAATTTCTGAGGATCTAATGTAATACATGACAACTATAGCTGATCCCACTGTATTATATAATTGAAATTTGTTAAAAAGTAGAAGTTAAATGTTCTTACCAAAAAACAAGAAAAAAATAAACATGTGAATTGATGGATATGTTAATTAACTATATGAGGTCCTTTAAAGGGTCTTCAGTGATAAAGCATGGCATGCAATATGAGCAGTTGCTTTTTTTCTACTTACTGAAGTTCTTAAGACATTGTGAAGTCAATTATGGTGCCTAGTTGATTTTTAGCAAGTCATTAGCAAGAGTCATGAATCCCAATGGGGAATAATGAACAATTATTCTAGAAATGGTATTGTGACACTTCTAACAAGACCTGACTTGGTCACAAACATGCACAAATAGCCTCTGATATTACAGGAATACTTGCAAGTAAGTTTATAAAGAAGAGCAAGCAAGAGGCAATTAAAAAGAGCAAAATTTAACTGTTGACGTGGCAGCACACAAAACTGAAGGCCCAGAGAATTTTTATTACAATTATTTTATTTAATTCTTATAATGTCTCTTCTGGGAGATATGTAATTATGGCAAACCAGTCTCTGAATACTAATTGCAATTTGTTGGCAATGTAATTAGCTATTGGCTTAATCATCACTTACTTACTCCTTTACTTAAATAGATTTCTACTATCCCTGGCCCACCAGAAGGCACATGCCACTTAGGACATTCACACTCACTTCCGATTCTACTGCAAATCAGTCAGTCCTAAAGATACAAAATAAAGCATTTGGAATTTCATCATGGTAATCTATATATTAAGATAATTTTTATTATATAAAAACAACATAATAACAGCACTGGGAGATGCCAGATGTAGATATATGTATGAGATGGTATCCCTACATACAATCAAAAGTCTGTGTAAACCTTAAAGGTGGACCTAAAATAATAAACATAAATTCTCTAGATTTCTCAAATGACATGATCTCCCTGAGTACCTCATCATTGTTAATTGACCAGTGGAAGAATAATTCTCAATATGTAACTTTTAAAGGTACAACCACACTTTTTAAAAATACCTAAATATCCCTTCTACCTGCTCTGATTCATTGCTCTTGAAAAGTTGTTTTTGTCAGGAGTTAGTCCCTAGGACAATAGAATAATTTGCAGGAAACCAAGAATTTAGAAAACACAGTATCAAAACTGATTTTTTTGTTTTAGTTTATTTCTAGTCTTTAAAAATATGATGCTTCTGACATTTGCCTTACAGTGGTGCATATTGTTAATACCAATGGTTGTTATCACTGTCTGCTGAATGGCTAATGAAGGTGACAATACAAACATAGGTACAATAAAATTTGATTGATTGGTAGCCACGAAATCCTTAGATCATCGGCTCCCAAGCAGTGGTACACAAACCCCCGGGCACAGGGGCTGGGCCATCCAGGGGTGCATGGAAAATAATCAGTAATGGCGAAAAACAAGTTAAGTAAAAAATGCAAAATGTTAGTTATGGAACAATAAATGTTATGTTTGAATCCTGTTAATGGAGACACTTTAAAATCAGATCCCATTAGCAAATGGTTGCTGAGGGCGTGGCTCTGAACCCTTCCCCCAAACCGCTCTTCTACTAAGCATTATGCATAGTTCCAGAATGATCCATTTGCAGCATTTCTAGAACTTCCCCAAACATATAAATACATCTGTAGCCAGACTGATCAGTTTAGTTATTGAGTGAGTAAAAGTGTGTTGTCTTTAAACATAATTCTTTTCAAGGAGTTTTTTCATTTAATGTTTAACATAGTTTCAGTCATTATTGTCAGTGATTTTTTAAGGGTGTCAGTTATTGATCAGTGGTTGAAAACAGAAACTGTTAACAAACCAAAACTTGATATGGACTATAACTCATTGCCAAGTACTTCTCAACATGTGTCTGAAACTATGAATACACCCACACCAGGAGATAGTAAAAAGGTGTGTGCCTTAGATACTCCACAGGAGAGAAGGAAATACTCTGAAGAGTATATTCAATGTGGGTTTTCATTTGTAGGGGATGATGACTGTCCTAAGCCTTTGCATGTTGTATGTGGAAAAATATTATCCAAGAGCTGTATGAAACCCTCTATACTCATGTGACATTTAGAACCTAAACATTTTGTGTATAAAAATAAAGAGATACATTTTCCATGCTAGTAAAGTGTCTTACTGTTACTTTATACATAATGTCAGGACAGAAAAACAATGAGTTCCCAGCCAGGGAAATACGCACATTAAAAAAAAACAAAAACGAAAAACAATGAGAATGCAGTTGAGGCTTCATACTGTATTCCTTATTGCATAGCTAAATGTGGTAAAAACCATATCATAGCTGAAGATTTAATTTCTCCTGATATTAAGCCTATTGTTTTTTGTATGTTTGGGCAAGAACATGTCTGCAAAACCAATACTGTATCTTTTTGAAACCATACCATGTCTCCACGAATTCAGGAAATGTCTGTCAATGTTGAAGCTATAGTAGTAGATAGAATTTGAAAAAATGAATTCTTTTCCATCCAGGTCAATGAAAGTGTAGATATTGCTAATTTATCTATTTTGCTCATCAAGAGGTACTTGTATGCCCTGAAGGAGGCCAGCCTATGTCATTTTATAGGCCTATGCAGCAAAATTCAAGAAGTATTAATAGCTCCCCATGTACCCTGGAGTTACTGCTGCATTCGTAGACAAAGTCTTGCATCCAAACCTTTTCCTAGTGAACTGAAAGATGTTCTTGGTGAAGGTGTAAAGTTGTAAATTTTATGAAGTCACAACCACGAAAGTCCAGACTGTTTAAAGCACTGTATGAAGAAATGCACAGCATTCATAGCACATTCCTTTTGCATACGGAGGTAAGGTGGCTGTCTTGTGGCAAAGTACTTACATGGATGTTTGAACTTAGACATGAAGTCCAGGTACTTTTTGAAGACCACCGTTTCCCTCTTGCTCCAAAGTTTCAGGACAGTGGTTGGCTTCAAAGTCTTGCATGTTTACCAGATTCTTTTCTAGAAATAAACAAACTCAATTTGGGACCCCAAAACCGTTCAATCATTATACTCAAATTCCAACAAAATTGAATCAATGGTTTAAAAACTGGACTTTTGGAAAGCTTGTACTGAAAGAGGTCAGCCTGAAGTTTTTGAAACTCTGCACAACTTCTTATCTGAGAATGATGCACACCCGTCCCAAAACGTGAAAGAGAATATTGTAAGTCCCTTGGAAGGTCTTCGGGTGTCCATAAGGTACTTTTATGAGTACTTCCTTCAATGTGGAAAAGAAAACAATTGGGCTGCAGGCTTCTTCAATGAAGAATTCTTCAAAGAAGCTAAACTATCAATCAATGAAAAAGATCAGTTAATCAAACTTTTAACCTATTCTTTTTTAAATTCTGATTTTAAAAGAAAGCATCTATAACCTTCTGGATAGATGTCAGTGAGGAATACGAACAGCCCAGTGAGAAGGCACTTGAGTATCTCTTGTCATTGACTAATACTGAACCAGTGGAGAGAGCTTTCCCTTATTACTCCATCGTAAAAAATATGGTAAGTACCACAACAAGCTTAATGCAACTATGGATTTAAGACCATATCTTGCATCTTTTGAGCCTGGTTTCAAGAAACTAAGTTCATCAAAGCAAGCTCAACAATATCACTAACAATGTTTCAGTTGGCTAGTGATCTGCATAACAATTATTACAGAGTTTTCAGATAACACAAATAAATATTATTATTATTAATAATTAAAAATTTGTTAAATACTTGATCATCTTTACCAATATTTAACTGTTACACATATTATAAAATTAAATCTGTAGTTTGTACTTTTAGTATAGTAATTTTTCTTTCCTAATTATTATACCCCATTTTCACTATTTTACATTAAGATAGGCACTAAACAAAAGAGTCAATATTTAAAAACAGCTGTTTTAAAAACAAAGGGTACAATTTATAGAAATGGGTTTAAAAGGGGTACACAAGTGGAAAAATGTCAGGAAGTACTGCCTTAGAAGAAAGCTACAGGGACTTAAAGAGTTAGTTATAAGCCTTTAGTGTATTTACTTTTTGATAAAAAGAAATTCTTATTTGTTCATAAGCCAGCATTAGTTTTGTTTTGTTTTGTTTTGGAAAATACTACCTCAGGTTAAAACAGCTTCCAAATTATTTGGGACTATATATATATATATATATATATATATATATATATATATATATATATGTGTGTGTGTGTGTGTGTGTGTATATATATATATATATATATATATATATATATAAAATAATTTTATCAGTTATGTTAATACCAATAAATTACTTAAATGTAGACTATTTTGAGGCATGGTAGAGTCTCAGTAAATGTTTGGTTAGAGGCTTGTATTTGTACCTGCCTCCTGTTAGCTACATGGCCAGCCCTAGTGTATCAGCTATTAAATTGCAAGTAAGATTGCTTTCCTGAAAAATATTAAAATTTGATTTTTAATTATTTATAAGCAGCAAGGAATGGTGCTGGGGATTCACCTCATCAAAAAATAAGGAAGTAATTTAAAGTGATACACCCTCAGTGGCAGCAAGAACCAGAATGAAACCAGCAACCATGCAAACGACAGGTTGTCTTTACATGTCCTGGGTTGTCAAAGGAGCACAAGCTATCAGATTGTTTTAAAGTTCTGGACTGCTAAGACCTTTAGGAGCACAGCAGATGTGTGTAAGCAAACTCTGCACAAATAGATGTCTAAATCATCCACACAAGGTCAAAGATAACAGAGGCAGAGGCAAATCAGGAACAATGCCTGGGAATAATCAGAAATGACAGGAGAAGGAGATAAGTGAAAAATTCAGATACTTAAATGAATGGACATAGATTATTAAAAATAGAAAACCTTAATAACTACGTATAAGAGTAAAAGACATTTTCTGAAATTTTCTGAAAGTCAAAATTGCAGAAGGTGTCATGACAGCTTGAACAAGAACCAATTAGTACCTCTAAAAATAAAAACTCATTAGCAGAAATACAAAATATTCCAAATTTAAACCTAACTAGATAGGAGAAGTTTGGATTTCCCTAGGGCAGTGTAAGCTCTCCAGGGCACGTCTCCCCCTTCCCCACAACCACAACTAAAATCTGGCAATTGCTTATATAAAATTAAAAAACAAAGCTATCTGAAGAATCTGAAAATGAAAGCTGATGAATCCTGGAAGAGAGTCAAATGTTGAGAAGAAACCCTCCGAGGGTGAATTTTCTGGGGTGGTTTTGTTTGTTTGTTTTCCTTTTTGTGGCCTGACTTCCACTTGCGCTCCGGCTATAGCAGTGGCAGCATCTAGCACAGTGATAGACTCACCACCTGATTACGGCCAGAAGGAAACATCAAAAGGGTTTTAGGCAAGTTGGAGTGTGAGCAGGAAATCCAGAAAGGGAGAGAACCAGAAAAGGGGATCCCTAATTCTTTATAAGTAGTCATGCATGTCACGGCCTAATCCCTAAACCACATGTGGGGTGTGGGTGGGGGAGCGTCACACCAAAAAGAGCTTAAGAAAGCCGCTGAGAACTGAACTGAGACTTGAACTACCTACATAGCTTCATACACATCCCTGACTACACATGATTCAGAGAAACCTAAACCAGCAGAGCAAAAGCTGTGAGCCTTGAATTATTATTTGAACCATGCTCCATAGTTTATGTAAAAGTTAAGTTTTGAAAATTTAGATTATTTGAGTTTCCAATAAACTGCAAAACAGTTTGCCAAAGTTTCTGCTGGATCACATTCCTCCTACCTGAAGAATCTACTTTAACATTACTTGCGATTCAAACATGCTAGTTATGAATTCTCTCAGATTTTGTTTGTCCTCATGTGGACTTTGCCTTTGTTTTTTATGGTATAGAATTCTAACTTAAGAGATTTTTATTTCAGAACATTTTCTTGCACTTCTATAATTCTTGTCGGTGTTTATGTAATGTTTCTTACTAGCTATTAATTTTCTCAGTTTTTTCTTTGTCCCCAAATATACTTTGCCTTTATTTTTTAAGGCACGGGATTCTAACTTAAGAGATTTTTATTTCACAACATTTTCTAACACTTCTATAATTCTTGTCTTTTTTTATGTAATGTGTCTTTTTCCTCTGGCTGCCATCAAGATTTTTCTCTTTATTGTTCAAGGTTTTCTCTCTCTTTAATTTTCAGCAGTTTAAAGATAAAGTCCCTGGATTTCTCAGTGCTCCTATAAGAAACTTAGCCTCATGAAATACAGAAATTGTACAAGAAATAAAGAGAAAACATATTTACTTTTACTTTCCCTGAAAGTATCTGTAGCCCTTTGTCTAGTAAACTGCTCTGCTCTGACCACTGAGGTTACAGCCTGGATTGGGTCCCTAGTTTATGCCCCAGGTGGGAGGAACTGAAGCTCATCTCCCTCAGTATTTGCATTTTAAATGGGAAGAAGTTTAGACCTTCAAGTCATCTCTAGTCGGAAAAAGTCTGAGACACCCAGGGTTATCAGACCCTTGGAAAGATTTATTTACATCCCACAATATTATAGTGACAAGGCAGGATCCTCTCCATCCTATCTCAAAGGAGCAAAATCTAGTTTGTTCTCCTTTCAGGAGTGAACTATCTCCTCATTATAAAAGAGACAATCGTAGTTCTTCATCACTTGTCTATCGAGGGCCTGGCCACTAGAGTAAAAGGTAGCTGATGTTTTCATCTGGCTTTCGTTGTACAGCCCCAGAAGTCAGGTCTGAGGCAAGGGGAGGTGGAGATGCTCATTATTTACTATAATTAATACATAGTTTGTCTCTGATCCAGAATAGCTCATGTGTGCAATTGGATAAGATTAATAATTATAAACAAAATGATTTTGATCATTTACTCATCTTCCTGAAGAATAAGCTTTTGTTTGCAATTCATTTTTGGTTACAGTATTTGCTTTCCTTATTAATTTCAGCTTTTTCTCCATGTAAATGTTTTTTATTTTGTTTTGGATCTGTAAAGATTTGTGAATCTCTCAATTTCAATATTAAATTTAAATTTCCAAAATTTCTTTTTAAATAATACAGACTTAAATATGAGCAATACTATAAGAAGGTATTTTTTTCTTCCTGCTTTCCTATACTAATGATGTCTTTGATGATATTAGATGTCAAGTTCAGTAACAGTTTGATCCTCTCATCTTTGTATATAACCTTCTTATTCTGTCTCTATTATTGAGATCAGAAATTTCACCAGAAACATTCCAGCAATGGACCTTGGAGATCTCTGAACTACACTGTTCTCAGCCTAGATCTCTCTCTCTTTCTCTCTCTCTCTCTCTCTCCCCCCCTCTTCTTTCTTTCTCTCTCTCACTATTATTTTTATTTTGCATAGATATATTATTTTGTTTAATTTTTTAATATTTGTTGTGTATATGTGTTGTATTATTATGAATATATACACACATTAGCTTGGTTTTTAGTAACAACTTATCTTCTTAAAATTTCTCAGTTGTGTGTTTTAATTTCAAAATCATGCTTTAGGTTTAAAAATATTTTTTTCTGTTGTATTTGTTCTCCTTAAATTTTTTCAATATTTTTACAAGTATATTTCTTGTCTATATTTTCTAATTGACCTATTTCAACAGGATTGCATGTTCTCATTTTTTGAGTTGGTTTAGATCTATGGAATTATTGGGCCCTCCAAAAAAAATTGCATTATTATAACTTTTCATGTTGATTGGATATGACTCTTCAGAAATTCATTCAGTATTATGGCATCTCTTATGTGGATTAAACTTGTGTATGGTAGGAGGTCTGTGGCAAAGAGATAGAAAACGACTTTCTGTTATGGATAGTAGGAGAAGCCTCTTTTTTAAAAATTTTGATGTAAACAGAGAGAGGTAGTCCTTACCTAGACACATTGAAACACATCAGTTTACTAATCTCTTGGACGGCATCAGCTAACTATAGTCTCCTCTCCAGAAAGGGTGCCATGATTGGGCTCAATATAGAACAAGGGATCCTAGACAGGTCATTCTTAATGTGCCAAAGGGTTTAATTTCATTGATCTGACTGGCTCTTACAAGACAAGCAAGGGATGTGTAGTTATTGTTACAGAAACCAATTAACAAGTAAGTATTCTTCTGCCCCTGAATTCTTTTCTATTTCTCTCTTTGTCCCTCCTTTTACAAATAGTACTGCCCCACAACTACTCTTTCCTCTTTGCTCTGCACATCCTGGCTTCAAATTCACCTGAAATTTTCTCCAGGCAATTTAGGTAGCTGAGTCTTCCTAAGAGGTCATAATTAGTAAGGTATGGTCTTGAGTCAGCCTTCAGATAATCGGTTTTATAATATTTGGTTTTGATATGTTGTTTTGAAACTCGGGTGTTCAGCATTGTGCTATACTTGTTTCTTAACTTGTAGCAATTACAATTTTTAAGATAATTTCATTGATTAATTTTACTGTAATATTGCTTCCTCTTTCATCTTCGTTCAGATAACCATTCTTTTTCCTATATACACACCTATTATAATGTGTTTAATAAATTTCTTCAGGTAGATATTTATCCTTGGCAAATAACACATAGTACTATTTTGGGCCAATTGTAAGTGTATCTGGTACTAACTATGAAAGTTACATGTATATATGTAGTAATCTGTTTCTCTTTTTACTCAATAATCTTTTAAAATATCTGCTCATCTTGTTGTGTATATAGCTAGTTCATCACTACTCTCCACTTAATAATATTTATCCACTATCTGGATGGTGCCCTATATTCCTGCCACCAAAAGCAATGCTGTGGGGAACAAAAATCTCCACCAGGCTTATTTACATCAAATTACACTCCCTCTATAATTGTTTTCTCCATTTTCAGTGATTATAAAGAGAAATTTGGGAATGGGTAGAAAAGAAAAGAACTGGAAAATTTATAAATCTTTATCTGGCCAGCATAATCATTAAAACACATGATTCATACAGATGTGTCAATCAATTTTACAATAACTCAGTACTATCACAAAGAGTATACTCTTATGTCAGGCTTAATAAATTTCATCATATACCAAATTGCTAATTCATAAAGGAAGAATGTATGGCAATTTCATCTTTTTTCATTAGTATCATTAACTTTCTCCTTGGGGAAATAAAAGGACATGAATAAATGATAGTTTACTCAAACATAAAATCAATATTTGCTATTGTTGGAGTTAAAATTAGAAATGCCTAATTATATAACATGTTTACCATATAAATGTCTGCATTTATGTTACAGTTTCAAAAGTTCAGAAGTCTCTTATCAGAGGAAACTACTGATCAATATTTCATTCTTACCAAGGCATGCATTCCCAATTGCCTTTGATTTAATTTTTGAATCTCTGAAATATGTTTACATATCTCTAGGCTGACTATGTAATGACATGATTAATATAAGGCAAATAGAAAAACCTGTAAAACATTACTGTTCATATAGATAAAAATTAACAATCAATTATTTAATTAGCTACAATATTACCACAAAGGGAAATACAGTGGCAAGTTGCCCAGACAACATATTGCTCTATATTTAGCATGGTATTCATACAAAATATTTTTTCATATTTAGTATTACTAATGGGAACAATTCTCTAAAGAAACAAGAGTATATTTCACAGATAATAGTTTTCTGTAAGGGACAAGAAAGCATTCAGAAGCAGCAATAGTTTCTGTATGGCAATTTTCAAATTTAGTTATTTCTCTTTATTATGTCTGAAATTTTCCAGGCTTTTCAATGACTTCCAAGCTAGTTCCCACCTCAATCCAATCCAAATTTCTGATTATTTCAAAAATTATTATGAAACTGATCATCTGAAGGTTGACTCAACACCCTACCTTTCTTGAAAGAGCATAAGCATATCAGAGTTCAGTGGGAAAGTGCAATTAGCCTGAACTCACTTGGTGTCACTTCAGCATCATTAGACCAGATCAGGCTAGATGAGTTGCAGGTCTGTGAATTCAAGAAGAGAGCCCACAGTGTGAAGAGCAACAGTGTATCCTCACATAATCAAAGTCTGCCAGTGTATTATTGACATCATTAATGATAAAGAGAAGAAAATACAATTATTTGAAAAAACTTTGCATTTTGCAAAATATTCTCAAATTTAACATTTATCACAATGCTGTGTAGCATCATTATTATATATTTATATAAATTACAAGTTGGTAGAAACATCTGAATCTGAAAATTGAAAGTAAACTTTACGTAATCAACTTATTTGTAAAATTATATTCTGTTTTAATAAGATGAAGCCACATTAATATTTACTAATTTTGTTATATAACAAAGAGGAAAAGATAAATATTAGCATGGATTCTATATCTCTATATTGTTAAATTTTTTTCCTATAAGGAAACAAAAATCCCCTGCTCCTAAAATAAGGGCAATAGCCTTTGCCAAAATCTGGATAGAAATTTAATTGCTTTTACTGAGACATGTTGATCTAAATAATCTTAAATGGCTTTGTTGACAAAGTTTAAATTTTTTGTATTAAAGAATATTTCCTTTGGCTACAGAGTGGGTCAAAAATACGTAAAATAGTTGTTTAGATGAATGGATCAGAAGCCTGAAAACTGGAAAAATGAAATGCACATATAAAGTCTATGGCAAATCTGAAATGAAAAGCTGGTATAACAAAAAGTTAGAAGGCGTTCAGCAAGTACCAAGCAATTAAATAAAATAGAACACACAATAAAACTTAGTGACTAGAAGAGTTATCTGCTACTCAAGACACCAGCTTCTTAAGATGGTTTTTAAGTCAAATTCAGAAAGAATGAGTGGAATCTTCCCTTTGGACTTGGCATTTGGATGGTAATGGAATCTGAATAGCTTATTTTAGCTTCACTGTATATTATTATTGGTACTAAAATGCTTCTTTGTCATTACAAAGCCATGTTTACTAGAATAAGCCATAAGCAGTTCTTCGCTATTCACTCATTCTCCTTCAATAGGCATCATCAATTCTGATTAAATTCTGTCAATCTATTAGTTAACTATGTCACAATGCAAATATTCAAAAATTGGTCTCCATAGGCTTACATTATTTCTATTTTTCTGATAATATTTTAGAAGGAAATTTGAGGAAATATGGCAAGTTTGGAGAACCACATTGTCTACTCAGCATTATAATACATATTAATATCACGTGATCATATTACTTTATATTTATTTGTTTTGCAATATTTCAACATTAAAAGTGTTATTTTTATATTTTACCTCCACCTTGAAGCGGTACGTCCAAACCTGGACCTGAAGATCTCATTATAATAGTTTATATGTCACTAATATTCTTTTAAAATCACATAATTATATTGTGCAAGTCATATTTCAAATTTGGCTTTTTGCTAAGATAGTGTTGTTAGACCAATGTAAATAAAATTTTATTAACTAATTTTTCTAAAACATTTTATACAACGTTTTGTATATTTTCCCAGTGGGTAGGTACACCCACCAACCTCCACCCTGACACTTAATCTGATAACTACTTGCATAGGCATTAGTCCAACAGCTTTCTTCACCAGAAGAGGAAGTAGTATGCTATCAGATAAAAATCTTAAGGCTGATATGTCTTCCCAGCTGTATACTGCGCCATAAGGAACACTATATATGTATGTATATATGCGTGTGTGTGTATGTGTGTGTGTGTGTGTTACAGGGGAATTTAACATTTTTGTTTTATAAAGTAAAACCTACAAAACATCAAGGGAAAGAACACTTAAAATGTTTAACATATTCAAAATAAATCAAATACGACTCTCAAGAATAAGAAATTACATAAATTTAGGAATCTTCAAGTATTTTTCATCAAAGTGTTTGTAAGTTCTCAAAATGTTTTATTCTACTCAAATTAGATCACATTATAGAAGTCAGCTACTGATGACTGAGCATGAGATACAAAGAGAAAGGTTGTGACCTAGTGCATTGATATTAATTAGTTTGATTTGGTTAAACACTGTTACCATCATATAAATTAATGGCAATAAGAAATTGACAGGAAGAAATGAACAGATGGGAAGTCACCATGCCACAGTCTTAATTGATAATAATTAAGTAATTATGGAATGAGAGAAAGTGGTAATTCAAATGTCTATGGCACTTGAAATACCTGCTTATAAAACCGTGTCATTTGTAATGGATATTGTTTCACTTGGCCCCTGAATTAGCTAGAACCATTGAATGCTAAGGATGGAAATCACTCCAATGTTGTCTAATCCATCCTCATGCACCAAACACATTTATTAAACATTTCTTAATATGCAGGGCAAAAAAAAAAGAATTAATAAACATAAACTCTACCTGTATTTTCTTAACTCTTGGTCCCAAGACAATAAGATATGCTCATGGTCATGTGTGTTACCTATTGAGAGGCTATGGATATTGATGGGTGTGACATTAATACCACCTCTTGAACATGGCTTGATCACTTTTGATCCTCAGTCTTTACTTGCTGTTCGAATAGGGGAGCATAGGGATTAGGTATGATTTCAAAACATCACTCAAACAAGATCTGAACAATAGGTTCTTAGCCCAGAATTTAGCTTTTTAAGTTTCTTTTTTTTTCTCCAGTCTATGCTTTTCTATCTTTTTATTAGTTGCACATTAGAAGACAGTTTCCTTTTGATTTATTCATCCTAGAGGATAATGATTAAAAATGTGACCCTATTTCTTGTTGGCTGAACTAGTTTGCTTCTTTTAGTGAAAAAACAAACAGAAAAAGAAGCCAGTTACCCTTTTGGTACAGCTGTTGACCGAAGTCAACTGTAGAGGTTGATTGCAAATACAAGTTTTCTGCAAGTTTTATTTGTCATTTAGTTGTTTTAGGTTCATTTATAGGGTAGTTAGGAAGAAACAAACATAAGCTACAACTATAATTGATCCTTTTTGAAATTTGTATTTTGGTCCAAATTTTGCACAAAATATTCAGCACTGGGACAAGAGGAAGAATATTTTTTTCAGCCCCAAAAGGGTAAAATGCTATTTTCACTGTCATTTTACTTTATTATCATAGTACTTGCCTTGCATGAATAAATTTAACATTGATTCTCCTTAATTATTTTTATAATGAAATAATAAAATTGATGAAAATTTACAGAAATTTTATACAGCATTAATTCCTCAGACTACATGAAGTAAGTGAGTTTTGAGTATTGGAAAATTTTTGAATAATTGTTTTTCAAAGAATACCAATATTTATTTCACTAAAGCAGGCAAATAAGCTACATTTTTAAATACCATAAGATATGCCTTCCAGGCATAAAAAGTGATTAGCCTGCCTTATTTGAATTTCATCAAGAATTTGAAATGCTATATATTATGTAATAAAAGTTCAAGAAAATGTTTTCTGCATTAGTTTTCTAGGGCTGCCATAATGAAGTACTACAGATTTGATAGTTTAAACAACAGAAATTTATTTTCTTACAGTTCTGGAGTATGTAAGTTCTAGATTGAGCTATCAGCAAGGTTAATATTTTTCTTAAGGCCTCTCTTATCGGCTTGTAGATGGGGCTTCTTCCTGAGTTTTCACATGGTCTAGGCTCTGTGTCCAAATTTCCTCTTCTTATAAGGACACCACTCAAATTGGATTAAGGTTCTCCATAATGCTCTCCTTTTAACTTAATAACGTCTTGGGGATTCTATCTCTAAATGCAGCCACGTTCTGAGGTACTGGCGGTCGATACTTGGGGGTGGGGCAGAATTTTGCTCATGACATATCCTGAGAGATTTAACAATTGAAGTGATTTATTTTAAAACCATTTGTATCTACAATAATCTTTAGACACATGTAATAAATAAACAGCAATCTCTATTTATTGGAATTGTAACTTGGATAGATAAGGTGGATAGGACGTTACTCACAGATGACAATTTATTTCAGATTGAACTCGCTCGCATCTGAGGAAGTCAGCTTGTTCATATTAGAATATTTTTTCCCATTTTAGACAAAAAGAATCCAAAATTTAAAAAGCTAAATAACTTGCCAAAAATTAACAAAAAAAATGTAGTAAGTGTAAAACTTGATTTCAAATTCAGTAATTCTGGCTCCATAGACATTTTTCTTAAGCTCTACCCTCTTCTACTTAGTAGACTTGTGAAGTTTAAAATCCTGAGACAACTACAATCTCATCAAAATGGGAGGAGACAGCAGTTAGCCTTAAGTATGATGTTTTATTCCTACTTTGCTTAGTTTTCTTCATAAATATATAATGAAGTTTATCAAATGCTTTATTTATACCTGTTGAAGTAAGTGTGTGTGTGTGTGTGTGTGTGTGTGTGTGTGTGTTTATTTGAGGGGTTGGGGAGCTTTTGATATGGTGAATACTGATTGCTTTTAAACTACTGAACGCATCTTGTATTCCTGGGATAAATGCAACTATGAAAATGCATTATCAGTTTTATGGATATCACCACCTCATTCCTGTTAGAATGACTGTTAAATCTTTAAGGCAAGAAATAAGTGTTGGAGAGGGTGTGAAAAAAGGGAGCCCTCACATATTGTTCATGGGAACGTAAATTGGTACAGCCACTATGGAAAACAGTATGGAGTTTCCTCAAAAAATTAAGAATAGAGCTACTATTAGGTTGGTGCAAATGTAATTGCAGTTTTTGCATTGTTGAAATTTGCCATTTGATATTGGAATACATTTTTAAATAAATGTGGTTATGCTATACATCGTTTTGATTTTTTTGCTAATGATTCATTACTTACTATTACTTTATTTTATATTTATTTTATACTATGAAAATGATGTTAGACAAAAAGCAAATTTGAGCAATTTTCTTTCCTGAGTTCAAAATGAGTTGTAAAACAATGGAAACAACATGCAACATCAACAATGCACTTTGGCCCAGGAACTGCTAATGAACATATAGTGCAGTGGTGGCTCAAGAAGTTTTGCAAAGGAGAGGAGAACCTTGAAGATGAGGAGCATAATGGCTGGCCATTGGGAGTTGACAACGACCAATTGAGAGCAATCATCGAAGCACAGTTTAAAAGCTATGTGAGATATTGAGATACATGTAAATAGAGGTCTTTTGAGGAAAGGCATAATCACAGCAGCATTTGATGTAGGTGAGCTTCAGTAGCTTACCAAGATTTACTGAAATACGGTAAGTGATACTATTCCAAAAAGAATGCATTATCATAATATTCTTAGAAAATGTCATTGAAAATGGCTATGTGAATCACTCAAAAAAACTTTTAATTCCTGAATAATTATTAACTCTTATTTTGCTTTTTTTGGTTTTAACAAAATCATGGATTTTTGAATGTTTATATTTTCAGTAAATAATTTTAAGTTTTCAGAGCATTTTTAAAGTATATGAGTTTTAAAGTATTTTGTGTTTTTAATATATGTAAAGGTTTAGACTTATATGTTCTTTTTTAAATATTGGTCAAGTATTGTAGAATATTACATTTTGTAGAATAGTAACTACCACAGTTCCATCATAAATAACAATTTTAGCATAATTTAGAATAGTAAAATGTTCACTAGTTTAATTATAAGAAAAGAAACTTAAAACATATAGATATAGATATTTGTGCATCTTAGAGGAGCCAGGTTATGATGTCAACTCTATAATAAGCATCTTGAGTTTCTAGGTATAGTATAAAATTTGATGTATTTGAATAAGATGTAACATAGGATGCTATTATATTTCTAGTTGATGATTTCTAATAGCCCATAATTGTTTTATTTATAGAAAAGAGGTGTTAGATCTTTGAGTTAGAAGTATAGATTAGAGATCTGCATAAAAAAAGGTACCAATATATTTTGGAGCAAGCTGAAAAAAGCAAATAAGATCTATCTTGTTCTTCAAATTTTACTTCCTGAATGAGCCAAATTGAACATAGGAAAACCAACCAATTCAAAAATATAAAGTAAGTCTAGTACATTAGTCAAGGTTCTCCAGAGAAACAGAACCAATAGGATGTATTTACATATACGGGGATTTATTGTCAAGAATTGGCTCACCATGATTCCGAAGGCTGACAAGTCCCAATATCTGCAGGATGAGTCAGCAAGCTGGAGACTCAAGAGAACTGAGAATGTAGTTCCTGGCTGAGTCCAAAAGCCTGAGAACCAAGAGAAATAATGGTATAAATCCAGTTGGAAGGCTGGCAGGCTTGAGACCCAAGAAAAGCCAATGTCTCAGTTTAAATTTGAAGGCAGGGAAAAGCTGATGTCCCAGCTCAGAGGCAGTCAGGCAGGTAGAGTGCTCACCTATTATACCTGAGGGAGGAGAAGATATTTTTTTCCTGCTCAGGCTTTTAACTGATTGAAGGAGGCCCACCCACATTAGGGAGAGCAATCTGCTTTACTCGTTTTACCAATTTAAATGTTAATCAAATCCAAAAACACTTTCACAGAAGCACCCTGAATAATATTGGACTCAATATCTGGGAACTCTATGCCACAGTCAAGTTGATACATGAAATTAACCATTACATCTAGCTGTAAGTACAATATGCAGAATAAAAGTAAATGATAGCACTACCTCTCTTTTTCAAGTCTAACCATTTTATCTATCTACCAATTATTTCTGTATTTTCTATAAAAATACAGAAAGAAATTGAAGTGTTTACATCTGCTAGGAAGGAAAGAAACACAATGAAGTGATAGAGAATAATGAGAGTTTAATTAGAAAGAAAGAATAATAAGGCTTTTCTGAAGAAACCACATTCTACTTGGGGCTAAAGAGAAAAGAATCAAGAAATATTATAAAAGAAAAGATGGAAATCTTAAAACCTATAATTTTTTTCAAAAGGATCATTAACAATTGTTCAGTACTAGAAATTATTAAGTATGTCTAACAATCTTTTTAATGAAAATTTTTATTGTCTTAAATGTTTTAGACAATGAATTCTTTTAAAAAAGATTTAAGTTCTTGTTTCAACTAAACTTTATTTTCACTGAGAATAAGAAATGCATCTTAATATCACTCAAAAATTTAATCCACTGCATACTTCAAGAACCTGGCTAAAAAATTCTTTCTTCTATTCTTTTCCATAAACTCAATGTAGATAACAGTCTATTTATGGTGGTTTATAGTTCTTTAGTCTTTAAAATGAATCTGCCTTTCCTTTTTTCCTTTGTGTGTGTGTGTTTGTGTCTCTTGTCTGGGGCGTGGGGGAGGTATTTTTTGATGGGATACTGAATACAGGTGTATCTACTCTTAATGACCTGGTCATTATTTCCAAAATACTATTCCATTTTTAATAAGCTACATATATCTTTTATTTTGAGTAAAAAGTCTTATTTTAGAAGAAGTGAAATCCATTCTTTAGATGACACAGACTGAATTGACATAAAACATGAATATCAGTAACCTTTGTAGGGAACTTTTCTTTGTTACGTTTTTGTTATATTACCTTAGAGAATAGGTATGGAGAGTGCAGGCAATAACTTTCCGGTATCGATATTAGTTCATTCCTGCCTGATATTATTCAACTCTATTTCATTAAAGGAAGATTAAGGAGTTAAGTCACTGAAATGTACAAGAAAAAGTATATCAGTAGACATTTTTTATTACAAGTGGCAAAATGTTTACTTGAAATTTACTTAAAGTATTTGCTAATTCAATACTAAAAAGAACAATGAATACTAACCTTACCATATTTTGTCATGTATAATGCACATTTTTTGCCCAAATCTGTGAGAGAAAAATAAAACTGCCCCTTATACATGGGTAGTACTAATTTTATATCTATATAAATATTTTTAATTATTTTATTTTGTTTATGAGGTATAAATGTAACTCTAGAAATCAATAATGATATTCATATACAAAATAATACCCTGAAATATGATAATCGATTTTTGTTTAATATTTAAAAATTTTTTATACATAAAATTTCTTGTATCTTGTATCTGTTATGTTTTGTATTTTGTTATATAAAATTTCTTGTACCATAATTTGTTTAAAAAATGCTAAAGTTTTTCCTAATACATAAAACAAGTACCTTAATATAAATAAATACAAATTTGAATTAAAAAATTAAAATATTTTTTCCCCTGAAAGCTTGGGCTAGAAATGTGGGTGTGCATTATACATGGGAGCACATTATTATACATGGCAAATATGGTAATTATGATGTGATACAGTTTTCAAATTATTTAAACATGACTGTGTATTCTATCTCTAACTTTTCTAAGCTGTATCTCTAAAGTTGGCTCTGTTCCCATATTTACCAAATAATTATCACAATTATTATGTACTCCATTTTCTCCTGTCCACACCATCTAATAAGAGCAAGTCTCCTCTCCCCACTAACTGAAGGAAAAGCTCTGGAATTGAAGTGCACTGATTGACTGGCTGACTTGACCCATGTCCTTCAACTATCAAACTGTCATGGTCAGAGTAGACTGCACTGAATAACTCAGCCAAGGTCCTTAATTCCACACTTAGAACTGAGGATAAAATATGTTTTATTAGAAGTACTTAAGTTACTTTTACCATACCAAAATTAAAGTATTATAAACAAAATTATGGGGAGTGGATTTGGGGCTGCACACAAGAAATGTGTTTTATCTTTCACCACCATGAAAGATAAAATAATACTGAAAAATGCTCCCTGAACCCTACATTACCCCGAGATTCATATGAACAGAATAAGAACAGTCACTGTAAGAAATGGCAAACCGTAAGTATCTGTGATTCATGTCCTCCTTACCTGGATGCTGTATTGAGAGTAGGAACTTAAGCTATCTTCGTGAATAAGCAGGTAAAGCTTAGGACCCAATGGCAACCAACCTAAAACCAGGAGGTATCACTACTGTTATATTGTACGTCTGCCATATCCACTTGGAGAAAGGACAGTCACACAGTGAGCCCAGCCGATCTTACAGTCAATAATGTATGTTGCAGGAAGGGCTTTTAAGTATCATCATTGTCAGTTGTACCCTATGAAATCTAAAATATGAGTTCTGACAATTAAATTTGTGAATTCATCATAGAAAAAGTGCTACTACAACCTTACTGTTGAATATCACTATGGTCACCTTTGAAGTATGCCCCTTGGAAAGCTATGCACCAATGCCAGCACCTAGTCTACCCTTCGAAGCAATTTTGGAACTTTCTTTCAGAACTGTCATTGAATTACCCTTAATGTCCTGAATGTCATCAAAATGTCTTCCTTTCAATATTTTATTTATAGTCAGGTAATCAAAAAAGAAAAAAGTCATTGGGGGCCAGATCAGGTGAGGAGGGAGGGTGTTCCAATGCAGTTATTTGTTTACTGGCTAAAAACTCTCACAGTGCTGTGTGCGCTGCTACATTGTTGTGACACAAGAGCCATGAATTGTTGGCAAAAAGGTCAGGTCGTTTTTGCCTAACTTTTTCACACAACCTTCTCAGCACTTCCAAAGAGTAAACTTGGTTGACTGTTTGTCTAGATGGTACAAATTCATAATGAGCAATCCCTCTAATATCAAAAAAGTTTAGCAACATCGTTTTGACTCTTGATTTGGACTGATGAAATAGTTTTGATTGTGAAAAATTGGCTGACTTCCATTGTGCATTTTCATGCTTTGTTTCAGGGTCATATTGGTACATCCATGTTTTATCACCAGTAATAACATGGCCCAAAACATAATCTTGCCTATCCAAAAGGTCTTACCAAACTTTGACCCTCTTTTGCTTTTTTGCTCATTGGTGAGCTCCTTCAGGACCATTTTTGCAGAGACCTTTCTCATGCCAAGATTTTCAGTTAAGACTTTCCTAAATGTTTCTCTATTGATATTTACTTAGTCTGCTATGCTTCTCATCATCAGCTAACAATTTTGACACAAAATTCAATGAATTTTCGCAATGTTTTCATCACTTCTGCTTGTTACTGGCTGCCCTGATCTCTCTTCATCAGTGACGCTTTCTCTCTTCTCAGAAAAACATTTAATCCATTTGTACACTGCTGTTTTCTTCATGGCATTACCCCCATACACTTGGACTAATGTGTCCCCAATTTCACTTTCACTCTTGCCAAGTTTAATAAGAAATATGATATTTGCTCATTGCTCTAATTCAAGCTCCAACATTCTCCCAACAGCTCACAAAATGACACAACAATAATGAACGCCACTCAGCAAGATGTGTCACATGTTGGCATGAATGCAGCTGTGAGACACAGATATACCAAGGTTTTGAAACCTTACTGAGTACTTTGCACAGTGTTGCCAATGTAAGCACTAACTTAATTGTCAGACCTCGTAATCTTGATTTTGAATAAACCGCTGTTGGATGCTTAATTTTATTATTAAATATGGGAGCCCTGAGGCAATTAGAATAAGGGGTTTACACACACACATTTATAAATTTCACCTAAAAATTGAGTTAATCTAAACCAGGCACATTTTAGGATATTCATTCTACTTGGGGATAGGCATGGTGTATATACAAGAGATGCCCCCAAATATGTTATTGTTTATGGAACTGTCATTCTAATAATAATGGTAAGATTATTGGCAGTCACTGAGTGTTTCCTAAGTTCCTGGTCACTTACCCTACAATAACTCAGTTAATCTTCATGCCAAGTTTGTATTCTAAATGCTACTATTATCCTCATATTTTAGGAATGGGGAAGTTGTGGCATAAAGAAATTGAGCTGGTATGTGGTAGATTTAAATTCAGAAACCCTAATTCCAAAGGTAGTTTTTAAAACTATTCTGTGATACTCTGTAATAGTCTACTAAGAACAAAATAGAAATGAAACATCACTCTAGGGGGAAGAAAAACTTGTAAACATATGTGTTTCAATAGAAATAAGTGCCAAAGCAGATGTATGATTGTGGTCAGGATAATTCAAGTAATGAGTCCACGTAAGATTGGAAATTAAAGGCATCATTTTCTCTCTGTAATTATCCCAGTGTGGTTTGTTGATCTCATTCATTTTTGTGTCTCAGGTGCACTTTCATCATGTCTTTACCATAGCACTTCATACAACATACTATAATGAATTTGTTTACAAGTTTCATCTTCACTATTAGACAATCATTTATTCCAGAGTAAGGATTTAGTCTCTTTCATGATTGAATGCTTAGCCTTCAGCTTCATGAACACAAAATAATTATTTATAAATAAGTGAGTTCACATTAAAAATACTTCTCTCTGTTGAAAGTAAAATTTTTAACCCACAAAGAACACATTTGCAATCCTAGGTATACACGTATTTTATTTTACTACAAATAATTCCAAATAAATTGAAATTAGCTATCTAAGTTAACTCAGATAGCAAAAAGGTATTTATAAAACTTTTACTAAAGTTAAATATCTAAATTTTCTCTATTTCAAATATAAGTTGGATGCCCAGAAACCAATGAGTTTAATGTCTCCACTACAGCATGCCATTATATCATACCTAACACTACTCATACATGCTTGAAAATACTACCAAAAATTCATTGGCAATGCCCAGGACATCTTTTCTATCTTTAATATGATCATGTACTTTCTTCTATCTATGACTACAAAAATTTACTGTGTTTGAAGTAAGTCTTGTGTCCTTTATAGTATCTACAAATGTGTGTCACAATACCTTCTTCATATTATTATCTAGGATCAGATCAAGTGGCTATGTGTATGTCTTCTTCAAAGATATTTATTAAACAAATAATAAATGGAACACCTACTATTATTTAGATTCGCATTTCTGATTCAATGTTATAGAGACTAGAATGGGAGTTAAAGGAACTACATTGTCTAACCCCCACCCCCAAGAGAACAGAAGAAAAAATATAAACTTTGGGGGTGTTTCACAAGCCAACTAGTTTGGCTGTATAAGATAGTAAAATCTTTTGCAAAAATATCAGAAAAGTAGTAAAAAGGCAAGCTACAAATGTTCCCATTATAGCAAGAAGTTTGTATTTTCATCTAATAACAAGAGAAGAATGAACATTTTAGGCAAGTGGTAGATGTAATCTTATTGTATTTATAAGGAGATCACTTTGGCTGCTGCATTGAGAATGAACTATAGTAGAAAGCATGAATTTACCTTAAAAAGATATATAATCAACTCTAGTATTTTATCACCATGTAGCTACCCAGATTTGCACATAGAAATCAATTCAAAATAATGTTCTCCATCATGTAATCACAAAATCAGTATGAAAGTTATGAAAACCCACAGGTAGTGAGTTGACCTCTATGGCCTATAGGACTTCAAAAAATGAAACATATAATTTCTAATAATAAAATAAAAAAGTTCTGCCCACAGGTTGATAACTATATTGGCAATAAATTCCTTTCAAGGAGAATGACATTGAAGCTACCGAAACTATTCAGATAAGGATATTTAGAAAGCTTAAGCACTAGAATTAATGACTGATTTGATGTGAAGCCCAAGAAACCTCACGTTGCATTTAGTAATCTAGGAAAATATGGTCATACTATTCACTGAAACACAAAATTCAGGATGAAGTTTGTTTAAGAACACATGCATTTATTTTGAAGCATACTGGATTTAATTTGCAAGGCATTCATATGTAGAGAGCAAGGACTTCTATCTGGGATTCAGCAACAAGTTTGGAGCAAAGATTATAAACTTTTGAGTCATAACATAGCAGGAAGATGAAGAGAGAGAAATTTAAACCATACAAGAAAGTGAGAGTGTCAAAATGTAGGGAGCCAAAGATAGAACAAAAGGGCACTGATATTTATAAAAGGAAAAACAGAACAAAACGAAACAAAAGTCCACGAAGGACACCAAGCCTGGCTAAAGAGGAGAATGTGCTAAATTCCCTGCAAAGGTAAATTAAGATGATCGGATTAGGCAAGAACGAAGTCATTATTGTATCAGTAATGATCAGAAGCCAGATTTTGCTGGATTCAATAACAAACAGGAAGCAAATAAGAAATAGTACATGTCTCCCTGGAAGTTTTGCAGTAAAGGAAAGGAAGATGTTTAGTTACATTATTAGTAGATCAGATTCTACACCCAATTCTGATGTGTTAATTTGTTCCCCACCACCAAGCGACTCTCCAATACCAACTTCATACCCTACAATTTAACTCTGATTCTGATAGTATCTACCTAGAGACAGCAGTGGATTCCACAGATTGGGGGCTCAGTCCCACAAGACTGTCCCCACTTCAGCTGCCAATAGCAAGCCCACGTTGTCACCTGCGCTTCTGACTGACAGGCTATAAATCAGAAGTTTCAACAACCTCCTCCTCTGATTCAATTAATTTGCTATTAATAGAATGGCTGACAGAACTCAGAGTAACATTTTGCTAACCAGATTACTGGTTTATTATAAAAGAATATTATTCAGGAATAGCCAGATGGAAGAGATGCATAGGACGAGGTATGGGGGAGGTACGCTGAGTTCTCATCCTCTCTGAGTGTGTCACTCTTTCTGAATCTCCCATTGTCCAAAGAACCCAATCTGTTGGGGTTTTATGGAGGCTTCATTACACAGGCATGATTGATTAAATCATTAGTAAAATGAACCTATGTTTATGGGATTCTACATGTCAGGTAGAGTGATACAATATAGCTAAGATTAGATTGTGAAATTTAAGCATGCATGACGTAACTCCTAGAATACCCATTAAAAATGCAAAGAATAATAGATAAAATTCCAATAGATAAATTCAAATGTAAATCTAAAAATATATCCAAATAATATTAAAGAAGGCAAGTAAGAGTGGGACAAAAATCCAAGGGGATGAACAGAAGCAGTGTAACATATGGTAGACTAAAATCCAACCATTAATGACACCCAAATTAAAAGTCAGAGATTTCAGAATGAATTAAAAAACTACTTAACAAAAACCTTTCACAAAATATTTTTTCTCCTCCAAGATAATTGTGTTTAAATTTATTTATTTATTACCAAAATTTTTCAGATGTTTTTAAGGTTTTTTTTTATCATCATAAAGACATGAGGTCAATTAATAAAAATTATAGAGCAAAGCTGAAGAATATTGACAAATTAACTTACCAGGAAGTGGTAAGATATCATCAGTTATTTTATAGGCCCCATCAGCCTTTTTTGTTTTGTTATGTTTTGTTTTGTTTTTTGTGATATAGCACTAATGACAGGAACAATGCTATGAATCCTAGATTGCCAAGATTATATAAATGCATATCTCTGAAAAAAGTTTAAATCACTATAATCTAGTTCTGGGTTTTGATTATGAGAATTACACTCTATTAAAACATCTAACAGGTAAGAAAATAATATCAAAGCAGATGAATAGTATTTTTGGTTCATTTGTGGAATCTGAGATAAGTGGACTCATAATAAAGTGGGATTATGAAGTTTTTGACTACAATTGCTGTTATCTGTGGTTGTCTTTTACACTAAAAGTGTGATGAAATTTGAATAATAGGAAAAAATATAGCATTCAGAGGTCAATATCTCTGTATATATGTGTCTGTGGCAATTTCTTTTCCCTTTCTTCAAATGGGACAAAATCTCAAAAAAAAAAAAAGAATTCTCCAAGTTATATTAACTTTTTCTTTTATATTTTGTTTTATTCTTTGCTATCTCTAATTATTCACAATATTACTAATATGATATCTTTCTGGGATGTGTGTGGGGGGGTACATGTGTGTGTGGCATGTGTGTGTTTTCTGGTTCCTATTATATCATAAACTATTTGAAAGAAAGGATCATATTCTCTCTCTCTCTCTCTCTCTGTGTGTGTGTGTGTGTGTGTGTGTGTGTGTGTGTGTGTTTACTGTTTAAAAAATTTATCCCCGTCACACTTCTGTTTCTCTCTGTGTATCTCTGGTTCACAAACACACAAAATACACATATACACACACAAACCCAGAAGAGTTCATCTGTTGAGACAATATGAATAATGCAGTGACTGATAGATCACATAGGGTTGCTCGCATAACTACCACGCTGCCTTCTCCTGGGGCTCGATTTGGAGAAACAAGAAGATAGCATGGGAAAGGCACTCCCAGCAGGGCCGGTGCAGAAATAGTGCAAGTCACTTCTGCTCACATTATCTAGGAGAGAAGAACTTAGTCACTTGGTGATGCCAACCCCAAGGAAGGCTGGGAAATGTAGTAGAGCTGACGGTCCCCCACGGGCTACAAGGGCACATTATTGAAGGAGGAGAGAAGGGCTTTGCTGCATGGCCAGCAGTCTCTCCCACACACATGGGTCTCCAGTGGAGGGACGGCAACTCAAGGGGCATTGGAAACA
>PVJL010014960.1:0-26040 GCA_004026885.1 Lyroderma lyra | reverse complement strand
GTTTGCACTCCCACCAGCAGTGTACCAGAGTTCCTTTTTCTCCACATCCTCTCCAGCACTTGTTATTCCTTGTCTTGTTGATAACAGCCATTCTCACAGGTGTGAGGTGGTATCTCATTGTGGTTTTGATTTGCATTTCCCTGATAGCTAATGAGGATGAGCATTTTCTCATATGTCTGCTGGCCATTTGTATTTCTTCATGGGAGAAGTGTCTGTTTAGTTCTTCTGCCCACTTTTTAATTGAGTTGTTTGTTTTTTTGTTGTTAAGTCATATTAGTTCTTTATATATTTTAGATATTAGACCCTTATCTGATGCGTTATTTGCAAATATTTTCTCCCATTCAGTCGGCTGTCTCTTTGCCTTGTTGATGGTTTCTTTTGCTGTGCAGAAGCTTTTTAGTTTGATATAGTCCCATCATTGAATCTATTTAAATTGAAAGTAATTATTGATAGATATGTAGCTGTTACCATTTTATTATTCATAATTTTACCTTCTTTTTGTCTTAACAAGTCCCTCTAATAATCCTTGTAATACTGGATTGATAGTTATGAATTCCTTTAGCTTTTTCATGTCTGGGAAGCTCTTTATCTGTCTTTCAATTTTGAACGATAACCTTGCTGGGTAGAGAAATTTTGGTTGTAGTTCCTTGCTTTTCATCACATTGAATATTTTCTGCCAATCCTTTCTGGTCTGCAAAGCTTTTGTTGAGAAATCAGTTACAGTTTTATAAAAGCTACCTTAAAAGTAACCAGTGGCCTGTCTTTTGCCGCTTTTAGGATTCTTTCTTTATCTTTCACCTTTGCCATTTTAATTATAAGGTGTTTTGTATGGACCTTTTGGGGTTCATGTTGTTTGTTTGGACTCTCTAGCTTCCTGGGCTTGTGTGTCTATTTCTTTCACCAGGTTACAAAGATTTCCAGTCATTATATCTTCAAATGGATTCTCAATACCTTATTTGCTCTCTTCTGCTTCTAGTACCCCTAGGTGCAAATGTTATTACACTTGATGTCACCCCAGATATCTCTTAAACTATCCTCACTTTTTTCTATTGTTTTTTTTTTCTATCCTGATTGTGTGTTTTCTGCTACCTTGTCTTCCAAATCACTGTTTCAAACCTCTGCTTTATTTAGTCTGCTGGTGATTTCTTCTATTTCATTTGTCACTTCAGTTATTGTATCCTTTACTTCTCTCTGGTTTTATAAAATGGTTTTTATATCCTTCTTTATGTTTTCTATCCCTTTGTTGAAGTTTTCACTAAGTTTCTTGAGTATCCTTGTAACTATTGTTTTGAATTCTATATCTAATAGGTAGTTTTCCTTCATCTAGTTTTGTTCTTTTTCTGGAGTTTTCTGCTATTTTTTTTATTTGTGATGTATTTCTTCATTTCCTCATTTTGGGTGCCTGTCTGTGTCTGTTTCTTTTTATTAAGTAGGTCTGCTACATCTCCCAATATTGGTGGGCAGCCTTATGTAGTAGGTACCCTGTTGGGCCCTGGCAGTGTCTTTTGTCACCTGCATTAGGTGCACCTCTAGACTTTGGTTTGGTGCCAATGCTGTGTCTGGAGCTACTCAGTGAAATTATCAAAGCACCTAAGGCCAGTTGCGAACTGCCTGGGACCTGTTGACAGCAATAGTTTTCCAAGAAAGTTTACAATGCATGTGGGGCTGGCTGCTCATGGGAGAAAGTGTCTGTGGTGTTGAGGCATTTGGGTAGGACAAAGTCCCATTGAGTCAGCAGCATGGAGTGAGTGGAGTTCACCAGATTAATAGAGTTCAGATTTGGCAGTGTGGATGGAGTGTGAACATGGGAAAAATGGCACCCACCTACTGGCAATACAGGAGGAACACCCCCTCAAGAAAAGTGGTAACTGCCCTTCAGTCTTTCCCCAAATTAACCTTAGTCTGCCCCCCGCCCCATATGCTGCCAATGACGCTGAGTCACTGTCCCTCTTCCAGAGCTCATGGTGAGAGCCCTTGAGTGACTGAGTTTATGCATGGGCATTTTGAGAGGACTTCTCGGTTTCCTGTAGCCTCTGTCTCACTCAGGTGGTTGAAATCCTTACTGTTTTTCACAGCCAGATGTTGTGGGACTCTTCTTCCCAGTGCCAGTACTCTGGGCTGGGGATCCTGGTGTGGAGCTGGGATCCCTTGCTCCTCCAGGGGGAACTCTGTGGCAACTTATTCCCTCCTCATTCTCAACCACCACAGGAGGGGTTTGGGGCTAGCCTGTTTTGCATCTCTGCCCTTTCTACCAGTCTCAACATGGCTTCTTCATTATATACTTAATTATAAAACTTCTGTTCAGCCAGACTTCAGATGGTTCTTTAGGTTGCATTACTGGACTATGGCAAATGCCTGTCCAAAGGCCATCATCCCTGTTCACTGTATGGCCAAAAGATTTTATAAAACATGAAAAAAGAGGCAGAGCAAAGGAAAAAGGGAAGTTTGAGAAAGAAAAGAAGGTGCTTCCCAGAGTCTATTTGGTTTCAGAAATAAGGGTGGAACTTATGCAAATGCTACCTCGAGCAGAGTCATTAGCTGACATGCATACAGCCTTGAGCAAATAGGTTTATTAATGCTGGTATACATACAGTCTGGGGCAAACAGAGTCATTAAGGAGGAAAGCAAAGAAAAGAAAAATAGTTTTTAAAAGTTTGAAGCTACTATGAATACATTGTTGAATCAAACAAAAGTTGATTCAATTTCAAAAGTTAAAATATAGAATATAGTGTCACCCTCACAATTTCACATATAACTTAAAATCTAAACCTTCCAAAAATCAAACTCCATCCCAGTCAGTTTCACCAGTGTATTCTTTTATACATTTAAGCAAGAAATAATGCCAATTCTATACAGATTCTTTCAGAAGTGAAAATGTTCCTAGTTGGGAGAATGTCCAAGGTGGTGGATTAGGTTAACACTATGCCTACTGCCTCCCAGGATCATAGAACAACCAACCTCAAGAATCATCTGAAGGGAGTTCCCTAGTGGTGTAGTGGCTGGGCTTTGGTGCTGTCAATGCTGCGGCCTGGGTTCGATTCCCAGCCAGGGAACTACCCACATAAAAAAAATAAAAATAAAAAATAAAAATAAATAAAAAAAGAATCATCTGAAGACTAGCTAATCAGAAATTGTATAAC
The DNA here is from genome assembly GCA_004026885.1 of Lyroderma lyra. Lineage (NCBI taxonomy): Eukaryota > Metazoa > Chordata > Mammalia > Chiroptera > Megadermatidae > Lyroderma > Lyroderma lyra. The sequence goes on along the minus strand of PVJL010014960.1, from coordinate 22,900 downwards.
TAAGAATATAAAGAAGAGGTCACACGGAGACTGATAGAAGAGGCAGAGACACGAAATATGCTGACCCCAAACCCACGGATAGTGGTTGAACACTGGATGGAACACCTCAGTGGTGGAGGTCCCCTTGGAAGAGGGAGGGGTCCCAGCCGCACACCAGGCTTCCCAGCCCACGGGTTCTGTGCCTGGAAGAAAAGTTCCCACATTTGGAACTTAGTGAAAATTAGTAAGGATTCTGTTGGTTTGTCCCAGTCTGATGGAAGGTGGCTGGCAATCCAAACATCCTCTTAAAAGATGCTCACACAGACTCATTTGACTACAAACACCTGGTCTCCAATAGAGGGGCAGCAATTCAAGAGGTGCCAGAGACATATGGAGAAAGACTGAGTTGTGTGGTTTGAGGTGAGGGCTAGAAGGACGATTGTTTCTGTGTGGAGCCTACCTCATGTGTAGCCTACAGAAAGGTGCCATCTTTTCTATGTTGAACCATCTCCCAAAGGGCCAAATCTGAGACCACATTGGTCTGGTAAAACTCATGAGTTTACACCACCTTGGTGATGCCTTGCATTCCTACCCTACATAGCTAATACCACATCTCCCTAGGTACTTTCTGCTACTGAGTGATCAGCTCTGTCCTATCTATCTGCAGAAGTCTTTTACAGCAGTAGACTGCTAGTAGCAGACCTGGGGAATTTTGGTGATTAGCAGCTAGCCACAGCCTACACTACAGCCTCTCCTGAGTGGCTCTCTGGGTCCTGTGAGACTGTGGTAAGCGGTAGCTGGCCACAGCATTCTCAGAGCATTTTTGTAAAGTGGTCACAGGCCGGCTTTGGTGCAAGAACCAAAACTGTATTAACTTTGTAAAAACCACTTCCCACAACTCCTAAATCCCTGGAACGTCATCCAGCCCACCTAGGGCTGAATTGGTGAGAACACTTTCTGTGATGTAGTGTTCATCCTTGCTCCACAAGTTTCAAAAGTCTTCTATAGCAGCAGATGTCCTGTAGCAGACCCATGAATATTGGTTGGTGAGTAGCGAGCCACCATATGCACCACAGCCTCTCTTGGAAAACTCTCAGGGATTTGTGAGGCCAAGGCAAGAAATGGCTGTCTGAGGTACTCTCAGGGCATTTTGCAAAGTGGTCACAGGTAAGGCACTGACCTGAGAGGCAAGTGGTGTTTGACTGCAGGTTCTCAGTGCATTTTTCAAAGTGGTCATAGGCTGAGCACTGGCCCAAGAACTGAATCTGCATTAAACTTGTAAAAACTAGTAGCCATACGTTGTGACTCCCTGGGACCCCACCCCACCCAGCTAGAGCTGCATCATCAAAGGCACTCTAACCACTAAGTCAACAAGCCTGGCTCATACACCTAAGGAAACTCTTTCAACAGCTGATTTTTACAGGCAACCATCAGGTTGCAATGGGCCTAGTGGTCCCTGGGCCACCGATAAGCTGCCTCAGGCAAAATGTTGGTGGCAACAGGCCTCAGTTCACAGTGGGACCACCACCACACACCTTCAGGTCCAGCATAGGTAGCAGCCAACAGCATATATTTTTGTGGCATTTACCAGGTAGACACAGGCCAGGCACAGACAAGAATAAAATTGGCCTACAAGAGATCTCCTACCAAGAGATACCAGAAACAACACAACCAGAGGCCAGTTTCAACACATCAGATAACTACCTGATTAGCTCCACAAGTGGCACAACCAAATGGTAATCTCAATAGGCCCAAGAGCCCACTGGTGTATATCCCCTTCTGAGGGGTCAGCCCCCCAACAGCAGCTTGTACACTGTGGGTATAACCAGTCCTCACAGTCAGCCTGGGAGTCAGTCCCACCCACCAATGTGCCAAAAGCAATAAAAGTTCAACTACAACAGGTGAACACACACAACACATCCAAAAGATAGCCCTGGAACACATGCACAGGAAATGAGGGAGACTGTGCCATTGGACCACACAGGACACATAGTACATAAGGCTACCAGCAAAGACTGAAGGACATAAGAGACCTACCCACTACTTAGAAGAAAACATGGAAAGGCAGCCAGAATAAGGAAACCAAAAAACATGTCCAAAATAGAAAAACACGAGAAACCTCCAGAAATAAAACTAATTGAAATGGAAGTAACTTACCTACCAGAGATGGAATTTAAAACACTGTTCATAAGAATGCTTAAGGAACTTAGTGAGAATTTCAACAAATAGATATTAATAGTAAGCATAAAGAACATAGAAACCACACACACACAAAAAAGAACCAGTCAGAAATAAAGAATACAATAACTAAAATGAAGAACAAACTAGAAGGAAACAACAGCAGATTAGATGAAGCAGAGGATCGCATCAGCCATTTAGAAGACAAGGTAGCAGAAAACAGCTGATCACCTCCCCCCCGCCAAAAAAAATAATTTAAAAAATGAACATAGTTTAAGGGAAATGTGGGACAACATCAAGCATAGCAACATTTGCATCATAGGAATTCCAGAAGGAGGAGAGAGGAAGCAAGGGATTGAGAACCTATTTGGAAAAGTAATGACTAAAAACTTTCATAACCTGGTGAAGGAAATAGTCATACAAGCTGAAAGGATGGGGAGTCCCTATTAAGATGAACCCAAACAGACCCACACCAAGACCCATAGGAATAGTTAAAATGGCAAAAGTTAAAGACAAAGAGAGAATCTAAATGTAGCAAAAGAGAAACAAGTAGTTGCAGGGGAGTTCCCATAAGACTATCAGTGAATTTCTCAACAGAAACTTTACAGGCCAGAAGTGAGAGGCATATTCAAAGTAATGAAAAATAAGAGCTTACAACCAGATAAGAAAAAGGTAAATGAATTCATTACCACTAAGCCAGTATTATAAGAAATGTTAAAAGAACTTCTTTAAGCAAAAGAATGGAGAAAACAAATGATGATCAGAAATATGAATAATAAAATGGTAATAACTATGTGCCTATCAAAAATCACTTTAAATGTAATTAAATGCTCTGATCAAAAGACAAGGTAGCTGAATGAATTAAAAAAAAAAAAAGACCCATGCAGGTACTGTCTACAAGAGACTCACCTTAGATACAAAGATACACACAGACTGAAAGTAAAGGGATGGAAAAAGACATTTCACACAAATGAAATAAGAAAAAAGCTCAAGTAGTAATACTTAAACAAAATAGACTTTAAGATGAAGACTATAAGAGAGAAAGAAGGACATTACATAATAAATAAAGGGATCAATCCAACAAGAGGACATCACTCTTGTAAACATTCATGCACCCAACATAGAAGCATGTAAATACATTAAGCAAATATCAACAGTAAGACAATCATAGTAGGGGACTTTAACACCCCACTGATACCAATGGACAGAACTTGTAGACATAAAATCAACATGAAAACAGTGGCCTTAATTGACACAGTAGATCAGATGGATTCAATTGATATTTTTAAAGCATTTCACCCCAAAGCAGAGGACTATCCATTCTTTTTAAATACACATGGAACATTTTCAAAGATAGAATACATGTTAGGCCACAAAACAAGTCTCAATAAATTCAAGAAGATTAAAATAATATCAAACATATCTGAACATAATGGTATGAAACTAGAAATCAATTACAAGAAATAAACCGAAAAATACATAAATACATGGAGGCTCAATAACATGCTACTAAATAATGAATGGGACAACAATGAGATCAAGGAAGAGATTACATGATAACTTGAGACAACCTAAATGAAAACACAATGCCCTAAAAACTAGGAGACAGTGAAAACAGTCTTAAGAGGGAAATTCATAGTAATACAGGCCCACCTAATAATAAAAGACAAGAAAAAAATCTCAAATAAACAGTGTAAAGTTCACCTAAGAAAACAGGAAAAAACAGCAAATGAAACCTAAAGTGAGTACAATAAAAGAAATAATAAAAATCAGAGCAAAAATAAATAAAATTGAGACTACAAAAACAATACAAAATATCAATGAAACCAAGAGCTGGTTTTTTGAAAAGATAAACAAAATTGGCAAACTTTTAATCAGACTCATCAAAAAAAAAAAAAAGAGTAGACCCAAATAAATAAAATCAGACATGAAAGAAGAAAAGTGACAACAGATACCAAAGAAATACAAAAAAATTCTAACAAAATACTACCAGCAACTATACACCAACAAATTGGATAATCTGGAAGAAATGGATAAAATCCTAGAAACATACAATCTTATAAAACTGAATAAAAAATAAACAGAAAATCTGAACACACCAATTACAACTAATGAAATCGAATCAGTCATCAACAAGCTCCCAACATACAAAATTTCTAGACCACATGACTTCACAGCTGAATTTTACCAAACATTCAAAAAGTATTAGCACATATTCTTCTCAAACTATTCCAAAAAATCCAAGAAGATGAAGGCTCCCAAACTCATTTTATCAGGCCACCATTATCCTGATTCCAAAATCAGACAAAGACATTACAAAAAGAAGTAAACAAATAAACAAACAATAAAAAACTATAGGGTGATGTCCTTAATGAATATAGATGCAAAAATCTTAAAAAAAATATTAGTTAACTGAATTCAGCAATACATTAAAAAGGTTATACACCACAATCAAATGGGATATATATGGAATGATAAAAGACCTTGAATAGCCATGGAAATCCTGAGAAAAAACAAAGCTGGAGGTAGCATACTACCTGATACTACCAGGTCATAGTAATCAAAACAGCATGGTACTGACATAAAAACAGACAGATAGATCAATGACAGAATAGAAAGCCCCCAAATAAACCCATGTCTATATGGTCATTTAATCCATGACAAAGGAAGCAAAAATATATTATACATTGGGTAAGTACAGTCTATTCAATAAATGGTGTTGGGAAAACTGAACAGATACAAGCAAAAAAAGGGAATACTGAACAACCTTCTTATTCCATTTACAAAAATAAATGCAAAATAAATTAAACTTAAATGTGAGATCTAAAATCATAAAACTCCTACAAGAAAACATAGGCAGAAAACTCTGACAGTATCCTTAGTAATCTTTTTCCTGGTATATCTCCTCAGGCAGGAGAAACAAAAGACAAAATAAACATATGGGACTATATCAAACTAAAAAGTTTTTGCACAGTAAAAAATGAAAAGACATCTTACTGAATTGGAGAAGATCTTACATCTGAAAGAGGATTAATATTTAAAATGTATAAAAAACATATCCAACTCAACACCAAAATAATGAACAACCCAATCAACAAATAGGCAGAGAAACTAAATAGATATTTCTCAAATGAGGACATACAGATGGCCAATTGACATATGTAAAGATGCTCAACATCTGTAAGCATCAGAGAAGTGCAAATTAAAACCACAATAAGATCACCTCACACCTGTAGAATAATCATCATCAATAAATCAACAAACAAACAAGTGTTGGCGAGGATGTGGAGAAAAGAAAACCAGTGTGCACAGTTGGTGTGCAAATTGGTACAGCCACTTTACAAATATGGTGGCTCTTCAAAAAACAAAACAGTATGGTGGCTCTTCAAAAAATAAAAACAGAACTAACTTATGACCCACAATTTTACTCCTGGTATTTATCCAAAGAATTTGGAATTAAAAAAATTACAAAACAGTAATTTGTAAAGATGTACAAGAGCTGTCTGAAAAGCATTCAGCCATGTAATATGAAATACAGAGGCATTTATGGCTGGATTATTTTCTGGACAGCCCCTGTATATACCTCTATGTTGCCTGCAGTGCTATTTACAATAGCCAACATATGGAAACAACTGAAATGCCCATTAATAGATGATTGGATACAGAAGAGTTAGTACATATGAGTATACTCATGTGCAGAATCTGGCACAAATACAAAATCACAAGCATGTAATTTTGTAACATAACAATATCACACTCAAGCACACTTTAGGTGATATTTTAGGTGACATGTTCAAATTGCTGTCCATCTTGTGCAAGACATTCACATACAGTGTCTGGTATTACTTTTGTCAGACCCTGTACAATGGAATAGTACTCTGCCATAAAAAAGAATAAAATCTTACAATCTGTGACAAAATAGATGGACCTAGAAAGAATTATAGTAAGTAAAATAAGTCAGACTGGGTAAGACAAATACCATATGATCTCAGGTATATATGCAATCTAAAGAACTAAATAAACAAAGAACAGAAATAGACCCCTACATACAGAGAACAAACTGATGGTTACAAGATGGCAGGGGGGTTATGGTTGGGTGTAACAAGTAAAGAGATTAAGAAGTAAAATTTGATAGTTACAGGAGGGTCACAGGGCTGTAAAGTACAGTATGAAAAATGTAGTCAATAATATTGTAACAACTATGTATTGTGTCAGATGGGTAATAGACTGACTTATCAGTGAGATTACTTCATAAATTATATAAATGTCTAACCACTATAATGTTCATCTTCCACTAACATAAACTAATATTGAATATCAACTATAATTAAAAAATAGTCATGGGAATATATAGTACAGCATAGGGAATATAGTCAATAATATTGTGATAACTATGTACAGTGTCAGACTTACTGGGGTTATCAGTTTGTGAGACATGTAGATGTCTAATCACCTTTTGTTGTGTACACCTGAAATGAATAAAAAAAGAAATGCATTTAGTGTTTTACTATTAAGAAACATGATGGATTAAGTATGAAGATTGTGTGTATGTGTAATACACACAATATTAATAAGTGTTATCAGTCTGTACTAATCTTTTTTGTAGTGTCTTACCAAGTTTAAGTATCAATATTTTAGTTTCTTCATAAAAACAATTTAAAATATTCCCCTAATTTCCAATGCTCTGAAACACTTTAGGGAGCACTGGGTCTATCTGGTCTTTTTAAATTTTATTTATTGGAGTGACATTGGCTAGTAAAATTATATAAATTTCAAAGTACAATTCTTTTTTAAATATTATTTATTAAATTTGCTAGGGTGACATCAGTTAGGAAGATTATGGTTATATAATCTTCATCTATAATATATCATCTATGTGTTGCATCATATACTCATCAACCAGTCTGTTCTCCTTTTATTGCTATATGTTTGAGCTCCCCTCCTCCACCACCCACCTCCCTCCTTACCCTCTGGTAACCACTGAATTTTAGTCTGTGTCATTGAGTTTCTGTTTCTTTGTATGTTTGTCTTGTTCCTTTGTTGCTTTCAGTTTTACATCTCACATATGAGTGAGGTCATTTGGTTCTTGAGTTTTCAGTCTGATTTATTTCACATAAGATGATAATCTTGAGATCCAACCATGTTGTCACAAATGGCAATATTTCATCTTTCCTTATGGCCAAGTAATATTCCATTGTGTATATGTACCACATCTTCTTTATCCAGTCATCTTTTGAAGGCAGGCTTACCATGTGTACCATTTTAAGTGGGACAGTATTATTTTTTTCATTTTTTCAGACCATCCCATAATTTTAATACAAATATCAATCTGTCTCATTTTTAATATTTTTGTAAAAAACAGAACATGAGTTCTTTATTTATCATAAGGCTCTATGCTAATCAGTGAGTGCAGTAAAACTACTAGTGTGACAGAAGAGTAAGTTCCATTTACTTTATTCAGTCAGGCCAGGCCTCTTTAGCTAGTGGTAATCGGATGCCACCCCCTTGCTTATCTGCAGCGTGTGGGAGCTAGGAGGGTCTTAATGCACATGAACTAGTGAACAGGCTCATCTGACTGTTTCCATCAAGTTAGGAATGTGGGATGCAGTGACTGTTAGTCTTATTGTTATTTCTACGATCATCCAACCCATAGAGATTCTTTCTAACTACAGTTTTAATGACAATCTCCACAAGGAATTCAAGTTTATTAAACTGAATAAACTGTGTAACAATGAAACAAAAGTGGTATGCCAATACTGTAATGTCCATTTTTCCATTGCTCATGGAGGTACAAGTGACATCAACCAACATCTATGTAGCTGAAAACATAAGAACACTGAAAAGACTCTGGCTTCAGTTAAAAACATCAGTTTGTTTAGGAAAAGTGATGGTGATAGTGAAAGTGATAAAATTGCAGCAAGTGAGGCTCTTTTTGATTATCATAATGTGCATCACAGCCAAAGTTTTCATGCAAATGATTTCTAGTGAACATTGACAAAGAAAATTTATGAACCAAAATTTTCTTCAGCTCATACCAATCAGAAGCCATTATCAGTATTTTATTACTATACATATTGGGTAAAGTAATAGAGGATTTGAATGAAAAAAAAAGCATTAGAGTCATTTAGATGCATCAAACAAAACAGATATCAAACTTTTTTCAATCATTGTGTGGTACTTTTGGCCAAGTTGTGGTGTTCAAGACAAAATTATAGACTTCTTTATGTACCTGGTGAAACATCCTACCTACAGTGTGCTATGTTGAAGAAATTAATTGATAAATTTTCTCTATCAAACAAAATTGTTGCTTTGTGTGCAGACAACACAAACACCAATTTTGGTGGTTGCCAATGACTTAGGAAAAATAATGTGTGGCAAAACTTGAAATTGAACTGAAGAGGCCTATTATTGGCATTGGTTGTGGGGCACACATACACATTTGTCTCCAATATGTTGTCCACTGTTTGCCAATTGATATTGAGTGCTTTGCTTCCATATATGAACAGTTAGAGTTGAACTGAAAAACGTCTGTGACTTTGAAGAAAACAATTATGCTAGATTGTTAGAGCATGGAAATACACATTTTTGGTCCTTGGGCCCATCATTTGACAGAATTTTAAGCATGTTTGATAGGTTTAGCTCTTATTTTCTTTCCCAAGAAAAATTCCCCATTGTGTTGAGAAAATGGTGTTAAAATCTGTTTGAAATTGTGATTGTTATTTGCAAGAGATCAAGTGCTTTTGTTCCAAACTTACATTAATTGAAAATGAAAATATTTCAGCCATTAACATTGAAAAACTTGTAAACAATTTAGTCCAGAAAAGGTGAATTGTTTGTGACTACTGATGTCAAACTATAAAATGTTAGCAGATTCAGGAAATCAATGAGGCTGTTTTCTGAAATAATTGAGAATTTCTATGAGACAGTTTAGAATATATCAACAAGTGCAAGTGCAGTGTAGGAAACACTGAGAAGTTCAAGTGAGTACTACTAAGAAGACACCTGAATAGAAAGAAAAAAAGAAAAACCTGAATGAAGAACTCATCACACACACATGAACAGAAGAAATTCATGAATTTGATCAGTGAACCCTCATAAAATCTACAATTGTGAGGCAATTGGATACATACAATAAAGAACACATTTCTGCATCTGATAGATGGGTAAAAAAATTTTTCTGGAATGAGTGAAAAACACCTAGATTTTCACTTTTGTAATATCGTAGGGTTTATTCTTTGTCTTTCAGGAAGTACAGCACCTGTTGTAAGAGTATTTTCTGTTATAAACAGTATGTGATCAAAGGAGAAATATAGATTAAATGTTCCAATAATGAGGACTATGTTAGTTGTAAAACAAAATTGTGTCATGGAGTGTGAGAACTTTTATGATAAGGTGTGGACAGACTGAAATTTGCTGCTTAAGATTACTTTATCAGAGAAATACTCATAGTATGATCAGGGTGAAATACATTCTTCCTCTATGTCTACCTAAATTTTTGTAAGAGTTCTGTCACTGAGGAGTAATTGTTAGCTCAATATGTTCATATAATACAACTTTTGTTATCATTTTATTTTTTCATAAATACAGAATATTACCTAACTCCATCCTGTTTTTTTCATTCCAATATCCCATTTTTGTCATCCCAATATCTTGTTTCTGTCTCAAGGAAATATGGTCAGCTTAATTTAAGGACACTTTGGTTGTTTCCATGTCTTGTCTACTGTGAATAATGCTGCAATAAACATAGTGGTACATACATCTTTGTGGACAAAAGATTTCAGAATTTTTGAGCACTCAGAAGAGGAATTGCTGGATCATATGGTAATTCTATTCTTAATTTTTTGAGGAATCTTCACACTGTTTTTCATAGTGGCTGTACCAATTTACATTCCCACCAGCAGTGTTTGAGGATTCCTTGTTTTCCACAGCTTCTCCACACGTTTTATTATTTCTCTTACTGATAATAGCCATTTTAACAGGAGTAAGGTAATATCTCATTGTGGTTTTGATTTGCATTTCCCTAATAGCTAGTAAAGTAAAGCATTTCATATATCTGTTGTCTGTTTATCAAAATCTATGACATATATATATGTCTTCTTGGGAGAAGTGTCAGTTCAGGTTCTCTGCCCATTTTTTAATTGGATGTTTTGTTGTTGTTGCTACATGATTGTTCTTTACATATAAATATTTTTAATAGTATACCCTTATCAAAAGTGTTTTTTGCAAATATCTTCTCCCATTCAGTTGTTTTCCACTTTGTTTTCTTGATTGTTGCTTTTGCTGTGCAGAAGCTTTATGCTTTGATACAGTCCCTTTTGTGTATTTTTACTTTTTGTGCCATTGAGTTCAAATTAATAAAACCCTTTTAAGACCAAAGTCCATAAGTTTAGTACTTATGCTTTCATCTATGCATTTTATTGTTACAGATCTGATGTTTAGGTGCTTGATCAATTTTCAATAATTTTGGTATATGGTGACAGCAGTTTAGTTTCCTTTAATCTAGTCTTAATATTGGGAGATTTCCTCCTTTGAAACTATTTAGGTCTCTGCTTTTATTGTGATGGTTATAAATTTATACTTCTTCTTTCTATTATATAAAAATTGGTCTGTTTTAATCTTTATATCTCTAATGGGGTCAACTTTAAGAAACATTATTAGATGAGCAAGATGGTGATGAGAGAAGAGGTTCCTAGAATCTCTCCCAGAAAATGCAATTAAATGGCCAGCCAGGATACAACATGGGAAACCCTGAGTGGCACAGGGATAACTGAGAAATCCACACATTGCAAGAAAACACCTGTACATTAGAGAAAGGTGGGTGAGCAGGAGAGAAGGAAGAGAGCAGAGATAGATTGCAACCCGACACCATCGTGACTAAATAAAGCAACTAGAAAGAAATCAGGAAGCAGCAAGATATAGGGGAGTCGGGGGAGGCCAAGCAGTGACAAGAGTGGAAGCCAGAGCAACAGGAACATGGGGAGATTGTGAGCGAGCTGGACCTAAAAGCAGTGTGTTAGAGACAAAGCCTGGGAACTGAGCTCTGAAGCTCTAAGTAACCCCACTAGCCTTGTGACATGTGCCCACAGCATCTTTGCAGCTCATTGAGCATGCACAGCTGCCTTGAACGGCCCTACCCTTGGCTCCTGGCACCGGGGTGTGGTGCCCTAGTTGTGCCCTGGTTGTGCCCTGGTGGCTCACAGAGCACGTATGCAGCTCCCTCATTTGGCACCACTCTCAGCTCCTAGTGTGCACATGCATGCTGCGCTCCAGCGTTGTTTCCCACTGGGGCTCTGAGCTAGGGGCTGTCAGTTGCAAACGCTGCCCGGAGAGGTTGCCATGGAAATGAATCACTGAAACATGACCAGGGGTAAAACACTGGAGAAGGACAAGGGTGGATTTGACAGAATTCACCCCGATCAATGTGAATAGCCTCACCCTACATCTCATCCCTCCCCTGTTTCCTCCAGCTTCCCCAACAAAACACAGGAAGTGAACAGCCTCAGTTTGCATTCTGTTGTCCTTCTCCTTCTCCTGCAGCTTTCCCAATGATCTGCAGAAAGCAGAGAGACCAGAGACCATCACACTCCGCCTCCAAACACTGGTGGAGACCAGAGATATGGCCGAAACCCCTCCCATCCCTCCCAAAACTTGCCCCCCAGTGCCCCCTAGTGTCTACTCCACAGGAAGACACCACAAAAAATACTAATCAGAGAAATAAAGTGGTCTCCTGGCCTGATGGAAATAAAGCCCTCATGCCAAAGAAGAAGAACCCAAAAGACAGACAATATGAGTAACTTAGGATTTAAACCTGCTCAGAAAGAAAATGAAAAATTTTCAGAAAAAGTACCTACAGAACTAGAAACTTATTAAGTAACTGACAGAAAATATAAATAACCATTTGAAAGACACTCAGAGAAATGAAAACATATTGGCTAAGCACCATAGCTGAGATGAATAATCTCAGAAATTAAATCTGTGAACACAAGGGACAGTTTAACAAAGAAATTCAAACTATAAGGAAGAAAGAGATGGAAATTCAAGAGATAAATAATACAATAAAAGAAGTGAGAAATGAAGTAACTGCTATAGAAAAAGGGCCAACCAGATGGAGGAAAGAATTAGTGATATTGAATATCGGAACATGGAAACATCTCAGAAAAAGGAAGACAGGGAATACAGAACCAACGAATTTAAAAAACTCCGCAAGAACTATCTGAATCCATGAGACAAAACACCATCAGGATAACAGGATTGAAAGAAGAACCAGAGCACTCTACAGAAAGCATACTCAAAGAAATAGTAGACAAGAACTTTCAAGCCTATGGAAAGACCTGGAACCCAAAATTCAATAAGAAAATAGGTCCCCTAGATACTTGGACCCTATCAGATCTTCCCCAAGACACAATGTATTGAAAATGTCAAAAACCAAAAACAAAGAGACAATTCTCAAGGCAGCTAGGGAAAGAAGAACTATAACATTTAGAGTAAAACCCATCAGACTGGCATCAGACTTCTCAGCAGAAACTGTACAAGCCAGGAGGGAGTGGAATCAAATATTCAAAATATTAAAAAAGAGAAACTTCCAGCTAAGAATGAACTATCTATCAAAATTATCCTTCAGCTATGCAGAAGGAATAAAGAGCTTCTCAGACACATAGAAGATAAGGGAATTTGCCAGCATAAGGCTGGCACTTCAAGAAATACTGAAGGAGGCTCTTCAACCTGAAACAACATCAGAATAAATGGAATTGAGTTGGGACAACAACAACAACAAAACAATCAAACAAACATTTAAAAAATAAATTTAAAAAGGAAGTAATGCTCATTGGAAATCCTCATATATCAATGATCATTCTAAATATTAATAGACTGAACTCACCAATAAAAAGGCAGAGTAGCAGATGGGATTTAAAACCAAAACACATCCATATGCTGTTTCCTAGAGACATAACTCAGCCATAAGGACAAACACAGACTCAGAGTGAAAGAATGGAAAACAATACTCCAAGAAAATGGTATCCAGAGAAAAGCAGGAGTTGCCATACTAATATCTGATGAAACTAACTTCAGGTTAGGAAATATAACAGGAGACAAAGATGGACATTTCATAGTGATGCAAAGCACAATGCAATAATAAGAAAACATGACACTAATATATATGCTCCCAATCAGGAAGCACGAAAATATATAAAGAAACTACTAACACACCTGAAAGGAGAAATGAACAAAAGCACAATCATTTTAGGAGACCTAAACACCTCCTTAACAGCCATGGAGAGATCATCCAAACAGAAAATAAATAAAGAAATATGAACTCTAAATGACATTGCAGCAATTGGACATAATTGACATTCTCAGGACACTTCATCCAGCAAAAAAAGATTATACCTTCTTTTCTATCTCACATGGAACATTCTCAAGGATAGACCATATACTGGCACACAAAAGTAGTCTCAGCACATTCAAGAAGATTGAAATAATACCAAGTGTATTATTAGACCACAAAGCTCTGAAATTGAAGATGAACTGTAAAAGGAAAGCCAAAAAAACACATATACATGGAGATTAAACATTTTATTTAAATATGACAAGATCAAAGAAAAAATAAAAGAAGACATTTAAAAATACATAGAAACTAATGACAATGAAAATACAGCAGTAATAAGAGGGAAATTTATATCATGACAAGCCTATCTTAAGAAACAACAACAACAAAAAAATCACAACTAAACATCTTAACATCACATCCCAAAAAACTAGAAAAAGAAAAACAGGAAACACCCAAAGTCAGCAGAGGTAAAAAAATAATAACAATTAAAGAAGAACTAAATAAAATGGAAAACAGAAAGACAATAGAAAAAAGTAATGCTACAAAGAGCTGGTTCTTTGAGAAAGTAAAAAAAATTGACAAACCCCTGGCTGGACTAACCAATGGGTGAAAGGGAAGGACACAAATATCCAGAATTAAAAATGAAATGGGAAAATTACCACTGATACCACAGAAATACAAAGGATTATAAGAAAATATAATAAAGGACTTTATGCCACTAAATTTGACAACCTAGAAGAAATGGACAAGTTTCTAGAAACCTATATCCTACCTAGACTAAACCAAGAAGAACTGGATAATCTAAATAGACCAATCAATAGTCAAGAAATTGAAATGACTATCCAAAATCTCCCTAGAGGCAAACAACCTAGACCAGACAGTTTCACCAATGAATTTTACCAAGCATTCTAAGAAGATTTGATGCCTATTGTCCTCAGAATCTTCAAAAAAAATTGAAGATGAAGGCAATACTTCCTAACTCATTCTATGAAGCCAACATTGCCCTAATACCAAAGACTGGTAAAGACAACAGAGAAAAAGAATACTATAGACCAATATCTCTGGTGAACATAGATGAAAAAATTCTAAACAAAATATTAGCCAGTAGAATACAACAATGCATCAAGAAGATCACATATCATGATTAAGTGGGATTCATCCCAGGAGTACAGGATGTTTCAACATATGAAAATCAGTCAATGTGATACACCACATTAACAAAATAAAAGATAAAGACCATATGATCATATCAATTGATGCAGAAAAAGCCTTCAACAAGATACAACATCCATTTATGATCAAAACACTGAATACAATGGGCATGGAATGAAAGTATCTAAACATAATAAAGGCCATATATGATAATCCCACAGCTAATTTCATACTGAATGAGGAAAAGTTGAAGCCCATTCCCCTAAAATCAGGAACAAGACAGAGAGATGCCCCCTGTCACCACTGCTATTCAATATAATACTGTAAGTTCTAGGCAAAGCAATCAGGGAAGAGAAAGAAATAAAAGATGTCCAAATAGGGAGAGAAGAGGTCACATTGTCATTATTTGTAGATGACATGATCGTTCATATGGAAAATTCCAAAGACTCCACTAGGAACCTATTAGAAACAATAAACAAATACAGTAAAGTTGCCGAATACAAAATCAATGTTCAAAAATAAACAGCATTCCTATATACAAACAACGAATCTTCAGAACAAGAAATAAGTCAGTACCTTTTGCTATCGCAACAAAAGAATGAAATATCTGAGAATTAGCAAAGAACATGATGGACTTATACATAAAATTTTATAACACACTTTTGAAAGAAATTGAAGAGGACCCAAAGAAATAGAAAGATATTTTGGGTTTATGGATAGGAAAACTTAATATTGTTAAAATGGCCATATTACCCAAAGCAATTTACAGATTAAATGCAATTCCCATCAAAATCTCACAATCATACTTTCATGAAATAGATTTTTTAAAATTACCAGATTTATGGAACCACAAAAGACCTCAAATTACCAAGGCAATACTACATAAAAAGAATAAGTCTGGTGGTATTACACTTCCCAATTTCAATTTATACTACAAAGCATCAATAATCAAAACAGCTTTGTATTAGCAGAAAAACAGACACACCGAACAATGGAACAGAATTGAAAACCCAGAAATAAATTCACAAATTTATAGACAAATAATTTTTGATAAAGGAGCAAAAAAAATGCAATGGGTAAAAGACAGCCTCCTTAGTAGGTATGTGTGTTGGGGGAAAGAATCAAAGAATCAATCTGAGCTGTGTACTCTCACCATATACTAAAATTAATTCAAAATGGATTAAAGAACTCTATATAAGACCCAAAACAATAAACTGTGTAGGAGAAAACATTGGTACTCAACTTATAGACCTAGGGTTCAAGGAAGAATTCACAGACCTGACCTTAAAGGCAAGGGAAGTAAAACCAAAAATAAATGAATGGGACTATATTAAACTAAAAAGCTTCTGCATAGCAAAAGAAACCATCAACAAAACAATAAAACAACCAACTGAATGGAGAAAATATTTGTAAATAATGCAACTGACAAGGATCTAATATCTAAAATATGTAAAGAACTAATACAACTTAACAACAAAAAAACAAACAACCCCATTAAAAAGTGGCCAGAGGAACTAAACAGACACTTCTCCCATTAAGAAATACAAATGGCCAACAAACATATGAAAAAATGCTTAACCTCATTAGCTATCATGGAAATGCAAATCAAAACTACAATGAGATACCACCTCACACCTGTTAGAATGGTTATTATCAACAAGACAAGGAATAATATGTGCCATAGAGGATCTGAAGAAAAATGAACTCTCGTACAACTGCTATGGAAGATGGTGTGGATGTGTCTCAAAAAATTGGAAATGGAGTTCCCATATGACCTAGCAACCTCCCTTCTGGGGATCTACCCAAAAAACATGCAAACCTTAGTCTGCAAAGACTTATGCACCCCAATGTTCTTCGCAGTGCTGTTCATGGTAGCCAAGACATGGAAACAACCAAAGTGCCCTTTGATAGGTGACTGGATAAAGAAGCTGTGGTACATATACACAATGGAGTATTACTCAGCTATAAGAAAAGATGAAATACTGCCATTTGGACAAAATGGATGGACCTAGAGAACATCATGCTAAAAGAAATAAGCCAGACAGAAAAAGACAAGAACCATATGACTTTACTCATATGTGGAATATAAAACTGAAAGCAACAAAGAAAAAACAATCAAACAAAAAAACTCATGGACACAATAGTTTAAGGGTTATTGGGGGGCAAGGGGGAGTGGGTGGGAGAAGAGAGAGGAGGAGCCAAATATATGGTGATGGAAAGAGAACTCACACTGGGTAGTGAACATATAATGCAACAGATAAATGATGCACTGTAGAATTGTACACCTAGAACCTATGTAAGTCTTGCTAACCATTGTCACCCCAATAATTCTAACATTAAAAATGTTTAAAGAAAAAGAAACATTACTTTTCAAAAATAACATAAATTTCATCTAGGTTTTTATTTGATATTCATAGAATACCAGAAAGAAATATTTTATTCTGTAAACGTACTCCTGTTTCAATGGCTATAACACCTAATTGTATCTTAGATTGTATATTTATAACTTCTATGACGTTTATTATTTTAATTAGTGTATTACCTATTTTGTTTTTTTCCAAAATTCTAGTTTTAATTTTATTAACTAGTTTCAGCATTTATCTCTTTTAATTCATTAGTTTGTCCTGTTATCTTTACTATTTTCTTCTTTGTTTTCTTTTGGTCTATTTTGCTGCTGTTCTTATAGCTTCTGCAGTGAATATTCAATTAATTTACTTCCATCTCTTCATTTCAATTGGTGAATATGTCTAAGACTATGAAAATATTTTGCTTATCACTGTTTAAAACATATGCCACAGATTCTTATATGCAGTGTTTATAGCATTTTCAAAATCCTGCAATTTTTGTTTGTGTTTCCCATATTACCAGTTCTTTTAGTAGACTTTTTAAAAATTCAAGGTAGAGGGCACTGTGTGCTCTCTTATTTTGTTAATAATTTATAGTTTTATTACATTGTGATCAGGTAGTATTGTTTGTGATAGCTCTACTTTGAGGAATGAGATAACATTTTATGTATAACCTAATGACAAAGATCTTAAATCAATGTCCCAACAGCCAAAATGATTTTTTCAGTTTATATATGTACATATGCAGGATATAAAGAATTAAAACTAACAGTAACTTTTTTATTAACATAAATTTCTACTCATCAAAAGATTCTATTCAGAGAATGAAAAGGAAATGGTGTATATATTTGCAATATATGTCTGTAAAAAACTTCACTTAGGATTTGTAAAGAAAACTAAAAATCAATAAAAAACAAGACAGACAAGTCAATACAAAAATTGGGAAAAGAGTGAAATTGGTACCTTACAAAACAAAATACCAAATAACCAAAAATTATATGACAGTGTGCTTGATATCATTAGGCATCATTAAACCTATAGTAATATGCTTATGGCACATCCGATTGGCCAACTTGAATGGCTCAAAAAAAAAAAAATAAATGAATGACAATAAGAATATTACATCAAAATTATTGGGACACAGCAAAAGCAGTGATAAGAGGGAAGTATATGTCATTACAATCCTATCTCAAGAAATAATAAAATGTCACATGTCAAATACCTAACATCTCATCTGAAAGAACTAAAAAAAGAAAAACAAAAAATAGCCCAAAATCACCAGAAGAAAGAAAATAATAAAAATTAAAGAATAATTAAATGAAACAGAGAACATAAAAACAATAGGAGAAATTACTTCAATGAAGAGCTGACTCTTTGAAAAAATTAATAAACTTGATAAATCCCTGGCTAGACTCACCATGGGGTAAGGAGAAAAGACAAAAATAACCAAAATTAGAAATGAAAGGGGAGGAATTATGACTGATGCCATAGAAATACAAAGGATCATTGGAAAACACTATGAAGGGGTATGTGCCACCAAATTTAACAACTTAGAAAAAATGGACAAGTATCTAGAAACATATAGTCTACTTAGACTGAACAAAAAAAGACTGAATAATCTAAATAGACTAATTGATAGTAAGGAAATTGAAACAATCATCCAAATCCTCCCCAAAGTCAAAAGCACAGGACCATACTGTCTCAGAAATGAATTTTATCAAGTATTTAAAGAGGAATTAATGCCTGTCTATCTCAAACTCTTCCAAAAAAATAGAAGAAGAGGCAATGCTTCCCAACTCATTCTAAGAGACCAGCACTATCCTAATACCAAAGCCTGGTAACAATCACACACACACACACACACACACACACACACACACACACACACACAATAAACCAGTATCTTTGATGAACACAAATGCAAAAATCCTAAAAAAATAATACTAGCAAATAGAATACAACAATGCATTAGAAAGATTATATACCAGAATCAAGTGGGATTCATCATAGCAACACAAGGATAATTCAATGTACATAAATCAATGTGATACACCACATAAAAAATAAAAGATAAAAATTATATTATTACATCAATTAATGCAGAAAAAAGCATTTGACAAGATACAACATCAATTTATGATCACAACATTGAATAAAATGTGTTTAGAAGAAAAGTACCTCAACATAATAAAGGCCATATATGACAAAACTGAAGCCTATTCTTCTAAAATCGGAAACAACACAGGAATGTCCCCTTGTCACTACTGTTATTCAATATAGCACTGGAAGTTCTAGCCAGAGCAATCAGGCAAGAGAAAGAAATAAAAGGCATCCAAATAGGAAGAGAAGAAGTTGAGCTGTCACATTTTGCAGATGACATGAGCCTTTATATAGAAATTCTAAAGACTTCCAGAAAACTCTTAATAAACAATAAACAAATGCAGTAAAGTTGTAGGACACAAAATCAACATACAAAAATGAATTGCATTTTTATATACCAACAAAGAAACTTGAGAAAAAGAAATGAGAAGAACAATACCTTTCATGATCACAATAAAAAGAATAAAATATCTTGGAATAAACTTAAGAATGTAAAGCATTTATATACCAAAAACTATAAGACGCTATTAAAAGAAACTGAAGAGTACACAAAGAAATGAAAAAATATTATGTCTTCATGGATTGGAAGAATCGACATTGTTAAAATGGCCATATTATAAAAAAAAAAACTTACAAGTTCAACACAATTCCCATCAAAATTTCACAGACATTTTTTCAAGAAATAGATTAAAAAATATAATCAGATTTGTATGGAACCATAAAACACCCCAAATCTCCAAAGCAACCCTATGTAAAAAGAATAAGGCTGGGAAGATGATGTTCTCTGATTTCAATCTATACTACAAAGCATCAATAATTAAAATAACTTGGCATTTGCAGAAGAACAGACACACAGACCAAGGGAAGAGAATTGAAAACTCCGAAATAAACCCACAAATATATGGACAGATAATTGTTAACAAAAAAAGTTATACATTGGGGTGAATCTGAACTGTAAACTGTCACCATATACCAAAATTAACTAAAACTGGATTAAAGACCTTCACAAAAGACCCCAAACAATAAATTACATACAAGAAATCATTGGTACTTAACTTATAAATCTTGAGTTTAGGGAGAACTTCATGAACCTGACCTGAAAGACAAGGGAAATAAAAGCAAAAATAAATGAATAGGACTATATCAAACTAAAAAGCTTCTGCACAACAAAAGAAACCATCAACAAAGCAAAGAGACAACCAACCAAATGGGAGGAAATATTTGCAAACAATGCCTCTGATAAGGGGCTAATATCTAAAATATATAAAAAACTTCTACAACTCAACAGCAAAAAACCAAATAATCCATTTAAAAAATGGGCAGAGGATCTGAACAGACACTTCTCCCATGAAGAAATACAAATGGCCAACAGAATATATATATATGACTATTATCAACAAGACAAGGAATAACAAGTGCTGGAGAGGCTGTGGAGAAAAATGAACTCTCACACACTGCTGGTAGGAATGCAAATTGGTACAACCACTGTGAAGGGCATTGTGGAGATTCCTCAGAAAATTGGGAATACAGTTACCATATGACCTAGCAATTCTGAAGCTGGGTATCCCACCCCAAAATTTAAAAACCTTAGTCCACAAAGACTTATGTACCCCAATGTTTATCACAGTGCTGTTCACAGTGGCCAAGTCATAAAAACAGACAAAGTGTCCTTT
This sequence comes from Lyroderma lyra, assembly GCA_004026885.1. Classification (NCBI taxonomy): domain Eukaryota; kingdom Metazoa; phylum Chordata; class Mammalia; order Chiroptera; family Megadermatidae; genus Lyroderma; species Lyroderma lyra. The sequence continues at coordinate 2,144 of PVJL010014960.1, read as the reverse complement.
GATAGGTGAATGGATAAAGAAGCTGTGGTACATATATACAATGTAATATTACTCATTCATAAGATAAGATGAAATACAGGCATTTATGGTAACATGGATGGACCTTGCTATCACCATGCTAAGCAAAATAGGCTAAACAGACAAAATCAAGAACCATATGACTTACTTGTATGTGGAACATAAAGCTGAAAGCAATAAAGAAACAAAATCTCATGGACACAGTCAATAGTTTAGTGGTTACCTGAAGGTAAGAGGCTAGGGGGTAGGCAGGAGGGAGGGGGACTCAAATATAAGGTGATGGAAAGAGAACTGACTCTGGGTTATGAACACATAATGCAACACATGGATGATGTATTGTAGAATTATACACCTGGAACCTATGTAATTTTTACCAACCAATGTGATCCCAATAAATCCAACATAATTAATTAAACTGCTAAATTTTGATAAAATGTGAGGAAACGTGAAGTGTAATACCCAGCTGATGAGAGTGTAAATTGATAGAATTATTCTGGAAATTCATTTGGTAGCATATACTAATGCTGAATATATGCAGTATCCTATGACCTAGCATTTCCACATCTAAGGTAAATACTTATGGGAATCCACATAAATGAGTAGAATTATCACCAAAATGGGTATAAGATTGTTTATATACGTATTACCACAGAAGAAAAATTATCTAAATGTTCATAATAAGTATAATTAATAAGTAAATCCTGCTGTATTGATATAATAGGATACAATGCAGCAATACAGTGATTGAATAATTACCACATCCCAGAGCATGTTTAATACACAAGGAAATGATTAAGAGTTAAAGCAGTTAAATATAAAAGACTCTATATTATATGATTCCATTTACATAAATTTAAAATCATACAAAACTAGACCCTGCCACTGGAGGTGAGGATTGTAATTACTTTTGTAAAAGAGGATTCAGTATGACTGGAAAGTGTCACAAGAGGGCCTTGTAAGGAGCTATGTAATGTATCTGTACTATCATTTAATCTGAGTGGGTATTCCATAGGTATGTTCACTTTGAGAAATTTTGTGGAGCAGTACACTCATGATTGCTATACTTTTTCATATTAATTAATTGTATATGAAGAAAAACTGAGAGATGGAGGAGGGTATACCAGTAAATAAAAATGAGGCTATCCTGCTGAAATTTGAGCTCCCAGAGCAGGAAATTTTCTGACTCCACCAAAATTTAAGCATGCTATTAAAGATAGCTGGGATTTCAAAACTGCATTGTTTTTAAAATTCTTTTCCTTAACCTTGGAGGAATCTTCCAGGAAGTAATATCTCTTCAGTTGAAGAAAGCATTAATTGAAGATTCACTTTTTTCATCTTATCTTTCCCTTTATTTTATCAGTCTAATAAAATGAAGTCTAATACTTTTTAATTTAAATAGCATGCATGTGTAAGCTCACTGTTGTAAAATAATTTTTATAAAATTAACCTCTCTTTCTTGTAATCTACATTCCAGTCTGTTGATTTATTTCATAAGTGAAAAGAAAGATGTTTGTGTGTAATGAATTTGAACCAGTATTCAAAAGAGCTGATTCTAAATGTTGCGATTTGATATAATTTATTGTATCTGCCTTCATATTTTCTTGTAATGTTATTTTTAATTATTAAAATATTTTAATAAATATATTAGGCAGCTATCTTTTGTTTTTTAATTAACACAACTCACTCTGGTATATTTTGCAAATATACTTATATGTTGTCAAACCACATGAGCAATTATACTGTGATTAAATCGTCATATTTATATACTAAATTTTGTTACTTCTTTACTTTCTAATGAAACTTTACTTTTGTGAATTCACATGTGTTTTGTCTCAACAGGCCCACATTTTAACTTTCAATAATTGGTACATTTGAGATTTTAACAGCAAAATCAATTTTTACACATGAACAAGTTTTTCCATGATCTAATCAGTTTTTAATCCATGGTTCTAAGTCACTGCCATATTATTCTTTCTTCCATTCTTCTCACTGGAGGTTTTGGGGTCTGTCATCCTTGGACATTAGAAGTCAGCTGGTGGTAAGATGCAGAATTACAGCCAAATAGATCCTACTTCATTCTTGAAGCCATGCCTATCAGAACCAGGAACCAGCTGATGAATCGAACA
>PVJL010014959.1:0-26064 GCA_004026885.1 Lyroderma lyra | reverse complement strand
CCTCTCCAGCACTTGTTATTCCTTGTCTTGTTGATAACAGCCATTCTCACAGGTGTGAGGTGGTATCTCATTGTGGTTTTGATTTGCATTTCCCTGATAGCTAATGAGGAGGAGCATTTTTTCATATGTCTTTGTATTTTCTTTAACTGACACAGTGATGGCTATGCCAACCATGGCTCTGCACACGTCTCCAATGTCAGCTCTTTCAGACCTCAGAGCTCCCTCATGGGCATTGTTCTATGACTGTCCCCATTTCACTGACAGGAAAACAGCACAAAATCAGTGGTCACTCATCCAAGACCATACCACCAGTAGGTGGCAGCGTGAGGATGTGAAGCAGGCAATCTCTTCATAACCTTTCGCTTCTTGTGGGAGAGGTGGGCTTCTTCCCTGAGGGTTTGCCTAACCCACACAAGGATGAGCAGCAGTTGCCTTGGTCATTTTCAAGCATTCCCTTGACCTTTGTTTTCCTTACATAAATGATTCATGTCCTCTCCTCATGGTGCCAGGATCATTCTTTCTGATTTCCAAAATAATAATGATTTAATCCACATTCATCCAAGTTATGGCACTAATTACTCTAAATAATACAATTCCCTACATTTGTAAAGGGTTTTCAGTTTACAAAGTACTTGAAGATACAATACTAAATTATCAATGTGTTGATGGGAGAAAATGTTTTCAGTTTGATCCTGATGTTTGAAGAAATTGACTCATCTCAAAGAAGTATTTATAGTGCTGGGACTTCAGGCACCACGACAGACCACTGAGGGGGAGCGCGCTGACATCACTGGGCACACTGCTTCTCCCTGCGTTTTCATGGTAGTTCTGTATGCTCTCGTTCGGGCCTACATATCCTGCTTTGCTCACAAAGGGATTGGAGGCAGTTTTCAAAGATAAATATAGCGCCACAGGACTAAATAAATAATGAGGAAATTGTAGTGGTCATTCATGTGCTCCGTGGTCACAACCCAAATCCCTGTCCCCGTTGCCTAATGTGGCCACGATGACCTCTTCTCCTCCAGGGATGGCTACGCCCCAATCACCCTGATGAGCACAGTCAGCGCTATGGAGGTGTTGGGTAACCCTAACTCCTTTCACTTATTTTTAATTTTTTTCCACTTTTACTGAGATGTAATTAATACATAACATTGTGTTAGTCCAAGGTATACAACCTAGTGATCTGATGTATGTTTATATATATATATATATATATATATATATATATATATATATATATATATATATAGTGAAATGATTACCACAATAAGTCTCGTTAACATCCATCACTTCACATAGTTCACACTTTGTCTTGTGATGAGAACTTCTAAGAACCACTCTCTTAGCAACTTTCAAATAGACAATACAGTATTACTAACTATCGTCACCAGCATGTACATTGTATCCCCAAAACGTATAACTGGAAGTTTTTACTTTTGACCAATTTTCCCCATTTTCTCCACTTCACCCCCCCCACCTCTGGCAACCACAAGTCTGTCTCTCTATGAGTTTGTGGTTTTTAGATTACACATAGAAATGAGATCAGAAGGTATGTCTTTTTCTCTTATATCACTTTGCATAATGCCCTTAAGTTCAGTCCATGGTGTTGCAAATAGGATTTCCATCTTTTTTATAGTCAAATAATATATTTGTGTGTGTGTGTGTGTGTGTGTGTGTGTGTGCGTGCGCGCGCTACATTACATGTGGCCGTTTATCCATTGATGGACACTTAGTTGTTTCCACGCCATGGCTATTACAAATCATGCTGCAGTGAACATGGGGTTGCAGATATCTTTTCAAGATAGTGATTTTGTTTCTTTTGGATATATACCCACATGCTGTTCTATTTTTCATTTTTTGAGGAACCTCCAAACACTGTTTTTCACAAACAGTGGCTGCTCCCATTTCCATTCTCACCTGAGTCCTTTCAAAGATGGATCTGGAGACCAGCATGATCAGCTGATCTGAGCTTTCTTGTCTCGGGCCCTGTACAGATTCCTACTTGGCCTCCCAAGGCAAAGTGCCTCTGAGTAGAAGCCATGCTCATCCTCACCTCAGCACACCAAGTTCTTGGGAGGCAAGTCAGAAAAAAGAGAAAAATAAGGAAATGAAAGTGATGACTCTCGTTTTGTTTTGTTTATAATTTGGTTAGTCCTCTCAATAAAATCTCCGCCTTCTCCCACAATATGGTAGCTTAATTTATTTAAGGTGGGAATGCCATTTTGAATTTGAGTGACTTTTGAGCCCCCTTGCCTGGGGATAAAGCAAGGCTTTTAGAATCTCTTTGGAATTGGAGTTGTTGGGGACATGGCGGGGACCACCTGAGTCAGGGAAGAAAGGGATTACAAATGGAGAATAAGGACAATGGGAAGAACATAAAATAAAGCCACATGGATGATAAACAAACAGGAGCACCCACCTTAAGATACTATTCACTTGCTAGAAGTGTCTGCAAATTTAGTTCTGAGCTTCCTTGTAGCCAAAGGAAATAGAAACAGTCATTTTAAAAAGTGAAATGTCCATATTATAAAGTCAACACAATTGCTCAGAAGAAATATAGCTTTTCCTGGAATTGAAATAATAAAAGAAACTTTTCCCCTAGATTCTAATTAAGGGGCATTATATGATATAGAGCTCAATGTTCTCATTTAACATGCCTTTATTAATTTCCTGGAACTTACCACATGCAAATTAGCAAAGGCAAATCCAAAAGGGCTGTTTCTCTAGGTAAGGTGCTATCCAGTATAATTAACACGTTTCCGTAACTAATAAATTATTGGACTCACTAATAAACTAGATTTGGGTTTTGCATTATTTTCATTTTTTCATGATTTCTAGCAGAGAAAGTTAATTAATGTGGACAATTTAGGTGCTCCTTCCCAGATAATTTTTTCCTGGTTAGAGTTTTCCTTACTAAGCGTCCTTCCATCCATTGGACCCTAACCTTGTAATCTAACCACAGACAATTAGACTAAGGTAAGCTCCTGGCCCAAGAGAAACTTGTTGCTAGGCTGAGCTGAGCTAATCACAGTCCACCCACCATGAAATTGAACCAAAAAAAACAAATCCTGCTCTCATGGTTTTCTGTGGGGAGACCAGCTGAAAGGGTCAGAGTGGGTATCCCACCAGCATAACCACATTCACACCAAAGTAGTAGAAAATCAGAACCCCCAGTCCTGGAGGAGGAAGTCAACTTCTGCACATCCTGCTTCACTGCCTGAAAGAGTCTCTAGTCAGAGAGAAGCATACCCTCCCCAGCCTCCATGCTTTCAGACAAGTGCTGCCTTGGATACCTTTCCTGTGCAAATGGTGATGCCACTACCCTGGTGAGGGCAGGAATATGGAGTCAGGTTCTAAGAAAGTGATTCACAAACTTTTTCCACTTGTGTATCCCTTTTAAAACCATTTCTGTAAATTGTACCCCTTGTTTTTAAAAATAGCTGTTTTTAAATACTGACACTTTTATTCAGTACCTGTCTTAAGGTATTATAAAATAGTGGAAATGAGGTAGTAAGTTAGGAAGAAAAATTACTACACTTAAAGTATAAATCACAGATTTAATTTCATAATATCCACAACATAGTTAAATATTGATCATGATATTAAGTATTTAATAAACTTAATTTATTAGTAGTAATAATATTTATTTGTGTTATCTGAAAAGTCTATAATAATGGTTATGTACATCACTAGTCAATGGAAACATAGTGAGATGGTTGAGCTTGCTTTGATGCACTTAGTTTTTTGAAATTAGGCTCAAAAGATGCAAGATACAGTCTTAAATCTGACTTGCATTAAGATTGTTGCAGTACTTATTTTTTATGAAGGTGTAAGAAGAAAAAGCTCTCTCCACCAGTTCAGTATTAGTAAATGGCAAGAGGTATTTGAGTGCCTTCTCACTGAACTGTTCATATTCTTCACTGACATCTACCCAGAAGGTAATAAGAGGCTTTCTTACAAAATCAGAATTTAAAAAAGAATCAGCTGAAATTTTGATTAACTGCTCTTTTTCATTGACTGATAGTTGAGCTTCTTTGAAGAACTCTTCATGAAAGGGATCTGCAATCCAGTTGTTTTCTTTTCCACATTGAGGGAAGTACTTATAAAAGGATACTTTAAGACCATCCAAGTGAATTACAATATTCTCTTTCACACTGTGGGATAGATCCAAGTCATTCTGAGATAAAAAGTTGTGCAGAGTTTAAAAAACTTCAGGCTGACCTCCTTCTACATGCTTTCCAAAAGTCCAGTTTTTTAATTGTTGACTCAATTTTGTCAGTTACTTTGAATATAGTGATTGAGATGTTTTGGAGTCCCAAGTTGAGTTTATTTCTAGAAAAATATTTAATCAATATACAAGACTTTGAAGCCAATCCCTATCCTGAAGCTTTGGAGCAAGAGAGAAATGATGGTCTTTAACGAGTACCTGGACTTCATGTCTGAGTTCAAACATTCATGTAAGTACTTTGCCATGAGATAATCACCTTACTTCTGTATGCAACAGTAATGTGCTGTAAATGCTGTTCATTTTCTTCACACAGTGCTTTAAACAATCTGGAGTTTCATGTTTTTGACTTAATAAAATGGACAAGTTTTATAGCCTCATCGAGAACATCTTTCAGTTCACCAGGAAGAGGCTTGGATGCAAGACTGTCTATTAATAATGCAGCAATAACTCCATGGTACATGGGGAGCTACTTTTTTAATTCAGACATATAGGCCTGTAAAACAATCTGACATAGTCTTGCCTCCATCAATGCATACACTACAACAGTTAGACAATAAATGACCCTTTCAATGAAATAGCCATGGATTAAATTAAAAATATCTTTGCCTGTGGTGTGCTCTGTCAATGGGATATCAAAGCAGCAGGTTTTCCTCAATTTCATTTCCTACCAATACCTTGTAAGGATGAGCAAAACACACAAACCAGCAACATCCACAATTTCATTGTTCTGGATGGAAAAGAATGCACTTTTTCTAATTCAACTATTACTACAGCTTCAACATTGTCAGCCATTTCCTGAATTCGTCACGACATTGTATTGTTTGAAAAGAGATGGCATTGATTTTGCAAACATGTTCTTCCTCAAACATACAAACAATGATATCCTTAATACAAGGAGAAATTAATTCTTCAACTGTGGTTTTTACATTTAGCTATGCGACACGCAATACAGTATGAAGCCTCAACTGCATTCTCATTGTCTTTCTTTTCTGACATTATGTATAAAGTAACAGTTGGATGCTTTTCTAAGTGCCAAAAATAATGCATGTCTTTGTTTTTACACATAGGATACTTAGTTTCTAAATATCACGAGTAGAGAGGGTGTCATGCAAATATTGAATAATATTTCTCCACATACAACACACAAAGTCTTAGGACAGTCATCATCCCCTACAAAAAGAAACAAAACAAACAAACAAAAAATATATTTCATATACTCTTCGGAGTATTTCCTTCTCTTCTGGGTAGTATCTCAGGCACGTATCTTTTTAACTATCTCCCGGTACGGGTGTACTCGTAGCTGCTGAGACATGTTGAGAAGTACTTGGCGATGAGTTATCATCCACATCAAGTTCTGCTTTTTTAAACATTCCTGTTTTCAACCACTGATTCATAATGGACATGCTTAAAAATCACTGACAATAATAACTGAAACTATATTAAAAATTAAATTAACAACTTGAAAAGAATCATGACTAAAGACAATGCACTACTTTTATTCAGTCAGTAACTAAACTGATCAGTCTGGCTACAGATGTATTTATATGTGTGGAGAAGTTCTCAAAAATTTGCAGATCGACTGTTCTGAAACTGTGCGTCATGATTGGTGGAAGAGTGATTTGGGGGAAGGGTTCATAGCCACGCCCTCACCAATCATCATTCACTAATGTGATCAAATTTTGAAGTGTCTCCATGAACGGTGATTCAAACTTAACATTTATTGTTCCATAACTAACGTTTTGCATTTTTTTACTTTACTTGAGGTTGGTTTTGTTTTGTTTTGCTTTGCTTTGTTTTGTTTTGTTTTGTTTTGTTTTTGCCATTACTGATTATTTTTTGTGTACCCCAGAATAACCCGGCACATACCCCCAGGGGTACACATACCAATGCTTAGGAGCCAATGTTCTTTGATAAACCAGTAACTGGTTGACTGAAGTGACTATAATGCTGGAAATAACATGAGAAGTTCTGATGTTTACACTGTTGAATGTATTTATTTATGACAAGTCACATCGAGCACTTTAAAATGAAACCTTTAAGAGGACCTAGTGCACTGTGACAGACAAAGCCCCAAGCTCCTGAAGGAAGAAACTGACACTCAACTCTTCAGGAAAAGGATGTCAGGCATTAACTCGAGCTCTTGCAGATTAAGATGGCAATTTGCTACAGCAGGAGACCCAGCAAAATCAATACTGCAACAATTACCTCTGCAGCATGAAAACACTGGCCAGCAAAGGTTCCCTTGAGATCCCATTTCATGCTACAGACCTGCAAGTTTATTTCTGAATGGACAAACATTTCAGTTCTTACTGCTTAGAGCTCCAAAACACTAGTATCCTTTCCAAAGAGCCTGCAAGGCCCTCCTTAATATCCTGCTAGAGAACCATGAAATGGGCCTTTCTGGGAAGGGGACTTTGTACAGAGAGAGTACTTGCTCTATCAGGAAGCAGTGTCTGAGTTGGCTGAGACAACTGAGGCACAAAAATGCTACGCAGTCTCCCTGACCACTATCCACCCAAGGTTCAAACCTCCCTCCTGTCAAGCAGCTTCCTCAGCCGGGTGAGCTATAAGGACAGCTGCAATACACTGGAGAGTGTCCTGTGACTGGGACAAAGGACCCTCAGCACCAGACAAATCCTAACTGACCTCTCTGCCATGCACCCAGGCTACCTCTTTGGTCACCAGACAACCAAACAGCCCCAACCGCAGCAACAGCAGTAAAACGGGCAAATATTAGAAATTCAGAAGGAAGCAAGAAAGTTTGGATAATCCACCAAGAGACATTCTGATCCTGAATAATGGAAGACAGAGGAATTTAAACACATTGCTAGAATGGAGAGACGTATTAGCTAAGTTACACACCACATTAGTCTTTTTAGACAAAAGCGTATGTCTTGTAGAGAAAGACACAGCCACTCGTCACTTAATGACCTATCTGCTTAATGACCACTCAGACTTACCGTCCGTTCTTCAGGGTGGGGAATCTCCTCTCTCCGTCTGTGTGAGTTTTGGAAATTCCCTTTCTCAGTCTTTGTCTCATTCCTACAGTGGGTTAGTATTCACTACAATCACACAAAACTACATATTTTGTTTATAAGTGTGGTGTCACATGATAGCTATTGAAAAATACACACCCTATGGCACCATGACACACCACAAGGCATCCGCCTTTCAGCTCCTCACTTATCAACCAATTCACTTACAACCTAGTCACAGGAGCAGAAGTGGGTCTTAAGTGAGGAGTGCCTGTACTTTGGTTTAAGCGACAAAGGATCCCACGTATTAAGGTAATCAGTCTTCAGTCGAAGATTTCAAAAGATTTGTTTTGATTTGTACAAATCCTTAACAGTAGAAGTCCTTAAAGGGAGCCCCAGTTTTTGTGAAATCAAAGCTTAAAGAATGCGGTCAAAAGAGAGTTCCTAGATACACATGAGTCATTTGGGATTGGTTGTCAACGTTTGTGGTTTTTAAGAAACTTTGGGACTGACAGTGCCATGATAAGATCATAACTGCACACACAGGAAAGGAAAAAATCAGATGCAACATCAAAGAAAGCAGAGAAAAAAGCAGTATCAACAGCAAACTGGATGCTCTCATTGTGGTTAGAGAGAAAGTGTGATGCAGAGAGGAAAGCTTGCTCTGGTTGTCCTATGTCACTCCTGTCCTTATCACCTGTCAGTCAGGTGACCTTAAGCACAGTAGTTGGATTTCATAGCTACCAGCTACACATCTGTAATTAAGGATAAGAATATATTCTACACAGAACTACTGTATAGATTAAATGAGATCAAAGATATAAATATTTTTATAAAGGGCATTCCATATATGTTTATTCCATTTTGATTTTGGTTTGATTATGTTAAGATGCAGGAAACATTACAAATTGTAGAATCAAAAGGCGTATTAAAGGCTTCACTAGACAGGCCAACCGTTCCCTGTTAATCAGTTCACCCCTATATTCTCTCTGAGAGAACAAGCTCCTTCCATAAACATTGAGAAAGCAGGCGGTCCTTAGTTTTGTGTGGAACTGCACAATGTAGTGACAAGGGCATCTTCCCAGGTTTTCACTGAGATAACAGTCCTATGTTTGGTTGCTTTCATTTGTAGCACATATGTTCTTCCTGTTTTTTTCTGGGATAACTCCCTAAGTCTGGTTCTATCTCCCAATGGAACACCTGACTTAAAGGTGTTCACAGTCAGGGCTGAGAGCTCATAGTATCTGGATAAATCATTCTTTCTAAAAATGATACAAAACAAAAAATGTTACATAGATAATAATGACTATCCTACTCTTTTTAAGCAAAACATTTTTAAATCTTAAAGAAAACAGGCATACAGAAATAAATGGAAGGGCTATCCCAAAAAACTCCAGGTATTGTCCATGTAACGAGAACAAGTTTGTGGCTGGGTACTTTCCAGACAGCCTATGCTTATATAGGCTAGAACCCTTCAAGGTTATTTCTGGCTCACTTATGGGTTGCCACCTGTAGTTAAAAATGTATCATTCATTTCCTCTCCAGTCAGTAAAGGAAGTGCTTCCTGAGCAAGTTGGACAGAAAAGACCTCTTGCTTGACTCAGGTGCTAACATGTCCAAGAGGTTTGCTTGCTTCTCTGTCCGCAAGTGCAAACTCTTCATATCCCTCCTCAGACTCTAGATCAGAGGACAGTCCATAAGGCAAGACTTGTAGGGTCTCCAGGATCTGCTCTAGCCACTTGCAGTCCCACAGGATTTGGGGCCAGGGTGGGCTACTAACAATCGTTTGCTGAGCAAAGGGAAAGCTTGTGAAAATAAGGGATTTTCCAGAAGGCTACGACTTGTGGGGCGGGGGGGTAGGAGGAGAGCCTAGCAAAGCAGCCAAGACTCCCGGAGGAGCTCAGCCCAGGCAATGAAAACCAGAACAGGCACCATCTTGTCTAGGGGGAGGTCAGCTTCGGAAGTCAGGAAGGAAAGCTGTGGCCCACCTCAGCAGCCTGTGTAGGCAAGTGCTCATTGAGGATGAGCAGACAGGATTTGATGGCTTTGAGGAATTCATAAAATTCCCCTAAATCATCTTATTCTATCTGGGGTATCACATCCACAAACTGCTCATCAGCCAGCCCCATTCAAATAACCTTAGAAAAGTGATCATCATCTCAAAAGGTCTGAGGGTCGAAGGAAATGACAGTCAAAAATGAAGTCATGATCTGCAGAAGCTGTGATCCTCTTTGATAGTACAGTGTTAGCATTTGAGAAAAGAAGTGAGAATTTTCTCTTCTTGGTGTCTTCATTTCCTTATGGCCCCATTTGGAAGACGCGGCTGTGCTTCATGTTGGGTCTATGCCATGGAAGTTCTAAATTCCAGCTTTATTTGTAGTTTTTGTAATAGCTCATATTTTGTTGATAAAAGATCACTCTTTTATCCTCCAGAGGGCTTCCATAATAAAAGCATGACCTTACTTCTCAGTAGTAACAACTCCATACCTTTGGGATTCTCATCTCCCTGACAAAGGTTCTGTCTCCTCTAGGATGCTGGCCTTACGGTGTTGTTATGTGCTGAATGTTTGTGTCCTCCACTCCTAAAACTCACATGTTGAAATATATTCCTCAGTGTAATAGTAGGTGACGTTGAGGCCTTTGGGGCATGAGGACAGACCCCAAAAAACTCAGAATTATCTTTCTTTGATGTGAGAGAGATTGTGCACTCAAAATTTGTTCCTCTGGGTCAAACAGCCAACCAAGGTTTTATTTGGAAGTTTTGAGAAGGTTGTGTCACAGTTTGTGGGAGAAATGTCCCAAATTGTAGCAAACAGATGACTGGTTCTTCCACCATGACAATGCAACTGCCCACACCTTGCTGAGTGTTCAGCACTTTTTGACCGAAAACAGCATGGCCCCTGTGCCCACCTTCCCTGTTCACTTTATCTTGCCCTGAGCCACATTTTGTTTGTTTGTTTCCCCAGATGAAAAAAGTCCTCAAAGTAAAACATTTTGCTGATGTGGAAGAGGTGCAGCACACACACACACACACACACACACACACACACACACACAATGGCAGAAGGCTAAATAGGCACCAAAATCCATGAGTTCAAAACTTTTATGCAGTGGAAAAAGTATCTCCATAGATGTATTGGATCAAACGGGGAGTACTTTGAAGGTGACCGAAGTTTCAACATGTAAGAATAAATACATGGTTTTTTAATAAATAAGTTCCAAGATTTTTGGGGTCCCCCCTCATAATTAGGTAATGAGTGGAAAACCCTCATGAATGAATTGGTGCCCTTATAAAAAAAGCCAGAAAGTTAGCTCACTCTCTTTGTTCCACATAAGGATACAACTAGAAATTGGTAATTCACGACTCAAAAAAGGGCCTTCACTAGAACCTGGCCATACTGATACTCAGATCTCCAGCCTCCATAACTGTGAGAACAAGTTTCTGTTTTTTCTAAGTCGCCTGTCTATGGTATTTTGTTCAAGCAGCCCAAACTAAGACAGGTGTGCACATTCAGTCATAGCTGAGAGTCCTTAGCATCCTGAAAAACCACCCTATAAATTCTTATAAAAGTTCCTTGGAAGGCTTCTTGGTAAACTTCTTAGAAGACAGCCTCGTTCTCTCTCAAATCCTAACAGAACCATTCTGCATGATCAAACCAGAGCCAAGCCCACAGTCTGGAGACAAGTGTGTTCACATCTTCCTATGGGCTCTCTTACTGACATGTTTTACTTTCCCTAATGCAATTCCCAGGAGATCACACTGGCTCGCCCTTCTGGGTTGGCCTACTGTGCTCTCCAAGCACTGATGACCCTGTGTAGCATGGCTGTCCCCATAGGTGCACTGTGTTAGCGAGGATTGACTAGAAATAAGTCTCATGGACCTGGCAGCATTCTCTCCAGCTATATTTTTTTCTTAAAATATGTTTTTAAATTTTTATCTGCCATATTTAAAAACATAGAGGTAAATGGGTAATTTTGAAAATGCTTTAAAATAATCACCATTATCAGAGTTCAAAGCAAGATATATGCCTTCTAATTTTCTTGATCTTTCAATAGTTTCACATGGATTCTAATCAACTGATTTCTTTTTTCTTCTTTGAAGAACATCTCTCTCTCACTTTGTGGCCATTACGTGCCCTATTCTCTCTACCTAGAATGCACTCAATTCCTCCTTTTACTACGCTGTGCACTCCATGCTAATTACTGGATACTATTCCAATGTCCCACTAAACTGTAAACCACCACTACAGACAAAAAATCTGACACACAGTGGGTTCTGAAGAGTATTTCTTGTGTATGTAGATAAATAACAGAATTAATAAATGAATGGTTATAGAATGATTTTGCAATGCATTTTTCAGCTTTGGATAATTTCTTTTTCAAAAACATTATTATGAAATTTACTACTGCAAGTACACTAGTACGCTGAACAATGTTTTGTTTTTAATTTAGGGATTTATGTCTTTCTCTAATTCTCGAAAATTCTAAGTCTATTATCTTATATAATAATTTCTCATTTTTGATAGTCTCTCAGCTGACATATTAATTAGGGATATGTCAGAGCTTCTCACACAGTCTAGGGTCTATAACTTTATTTTTATTTTTTGTTTATTTTTAGAATATGGAAATTTAATTGATTTTTTGTGTATTGACCTTGCATTTAGCAACCTTGATAAACACACCTTTTAATTTAAATCATTCTTCTGAATGTTTTATGTACACCATCATATTATTTGTGCACATTAACAGCTTATGTCTTCCTTTCTTGTTCTTAAATCTTATTGTCTTCTTCTTGCCTTAATGCATTCCCTAGAATGTCCAGTGTATTGTTGAGTACTGGTGGTGAAAGTCATCCTCATCCATTCCCCAGTCTCAGAAGGAAAGTTTTTCATATTTTACATTAAGTAAGATGTTTACTATAAACTCTTAGTCATTACATTTTATCATATTCTATTTCTTCACTGAGTTTTAAAAAATATGAATGGGTGTTTCCCCCTAGAGAATTAACTAAAACCAAATATTATGTACTGCTAAAAGCAGTAAGAGTAGTTAAACTTGGATATTTATTTCAAGTCAGGTATTACTCCAAGCATTTTACTTATATTAAATAATTTAATGGTCATAACAATCATTCAGTTAGAATATGAATGTGTGTGTGTGTGTGTGTGTGTGTGTGTGTGTTTCCTGAAGATTAAAAACCTGAAGCCCAGAGAGGTCAAGTACCATGTCTGGAATCACGCAACTTGTAAGTTGCGGAGCTAGAGTTTGAATCCAGAAATCTCTATGCTTAGAAGCTCAATGCAATATTGCACTTCCATAACTGTCCTGCATAGAACTAATATATGAGATAAATTATATTAAGCTCTGGACATATGACTCCATGCAAGGTAGGTACTCAATAAATGCCAGTTTCTTCTGCTCGTCTACTATTCTCTGAGTCATCAAAAAAAAATTTACAAAAGATCATGTATTCCAAACTTTAATGCTTAATTTGTGCTGAGTTGACACAATATCTGTAAGTGTGGGCCCATGAGAAAAGAAGATACAGCCATGAACTTATCTCATTTAAGCAAATGAGCTGAGTTTCTAAAATTCCCTGACTCAGAGAGATGGCAATCCCAATCACACACTTTTCCTTCCTTCATTCCCCACTTTATCTGGACGGCAGCAGGCAGGAGATGTGTCATTCCAGCTACATTACTGTAAGACTGTTTATCTTCAGAATTCGTGTTCCAACTGAGTGACATATCATATGAATAATATTTAAATGGTAATATATCAAGCAAGTTTCCAATATCCCATTAAAATTGACCAAAATATCATACTAAGCTTTCTCCTAAGCATTCTTTTGAACTTTTCTTGTTCTCTTTTGTTACATACATAGACAGTTTCAAGTCCTATGTTTCTCCAGTTTTCTTCCCTATGTTTTATGGCTATTCATGTGCTTACAGCCTACACGTACTCACATTGTTTCGTAGGTATTTATTTCCACGTCTGCCTTTCCCACAGGACTGTGTGCACCTTGATGAAAGGCACTGTGGCATGTTTACCTTTGCATCTCCACCACCTAGCACAGAACATGATATAATACTAGTAATGGCTAAATAAATTTTAGTTGAATAGATAGAAAGATAAATGGATGAATGAACCCAACCAAGAGTGAATTCTTATAGATACATTTTGAGTTCTCCACTGAAATTCTTTATTTCTGTGGCCCAGATCACTGTGGCCACAAACACACAACTGGTCATCTTTCTGCTTCAAAAATCCTACCCCTTTTCTTCATGTTATTTTGTTGAAGTTGCTTCCTAGATGATGGACAGTTTGTTTTTTTGCTACTGGTTCACCTAATGTGACCCTCCGTGGTCTTTTAAACATGCTACTGGCCTTCTTTTCTTTTCTTTTCTTTGCTTTCTGATTTGCATTTAGCAAGTGAATGGAAGCAAGGAACTGGTTCAAAGGGGTTCAGGCTCTAACGTGTTGCTCAGAAGGCTGCCAGAAATTTTAGGCTGTGCCTCGATGTAGTTCCCTGAAAATAAGCATCTAAATGCCACAGAAGTCCATGCTTATGCAATGTTTAAGCCTTTAACTCAGAACAACCTGGAACCAACATTGGTTTTTATCCATTCACTTCCTAACAAGAAGTCCGAGACTGAATTGCAGCTGGTTGATCATTTTGGCTCAATATCTGGCTCCTGATTTTGGGGTCCTGTGTGGATAGATAGAGGGCATCCAGAAAGCAATCCTACCTGCTCTGCCTTCAACCTAACAATGTATTTTGGTGATTAAAGTGCTTTTGCGGTGTGTTTGCGTGCAGCCATTGGACATGTGTGTGTGCGCGCCTGGTTGAACTATGGATGTTTCCTTTCATGCAGCTTGAATGTAAAAGCAGCTCCCTGAATAGCCTCGGGGTACTTTTCAAATTCCCTGTGATATCACCCAGTTGGAATTATGCGCTCTCATTTTCTAAATTCTGCCAAGAAAATTGTTGAATACTCCGTGACATTTACCATAGCTGAAAACGTACGCTGTGTTTTCCCCTTCTCCTTCTCCTACCCCAATCCCCTTTCCCAAAGCATACGTCTTCTCCTGGCTCTATCTCCTCAAGTGTTAAATGCTTTTAGATATTGTTCAGTGAGATTATCAGCCATCTTGCTCTGTTCTATTTGCCACAGAATTATTCCATAGTTTGATCTGCTTTGGGCTACAAAAAGAGAATACTGTTATTTGAGATGGGATTCTGTCTCTTAGGTGTTAAGTTGAGCTAAACAATATCAAATCCTACCCAGACAAACCAAATATACTCCGAAGTCCTAAAATAAAAGAAAGCCAGTACGTGGAGTCCCCAATCTCTCCTTTCCTCATGATCACCCCAAGGAAACACTTCCTTGGCTCCATTATCATGCCAGAGATTCCCCCACTCTAAAGTGCCTTAAAACCCCGCAGGCAGATCATAGAAACTGGATTCTGATTCAGGAAGTCTGGGTTGGAGCCTCGGAAGCTGCATTTCTAAAAATCTATCCTGGTGGTTTCCATGCAAGAACCACAGGGATCACACTTTAAAAGCACCGAGAACTGGATAAAATCCAAACCCCTGAACATTGCACCACAGCTTTAACCAACTCCCCCATCACTCCTCCCTTTGCCTGGCACTGCCCTAAGTGTTCAGTCCACCTTTGCTGATCTTGCCACCTCTCCAGACATCCCCGTGGCCTTAGCGCTTCTTCACCTTTGCACAGGCTCACAATGCCCTTTCCCTCCGCCCCAAGGGATACCAACTTACTTCTTCAAGATCTCATCTTTCCAGTATTCCCTTCTCCGTGCAGTCAGAAGCCAGTCACTTTCTGTGTTTTGAATGAATAAGTCCATGAATGAATCCACAACCATTTATCAAATACCTGCTAAGTGCTAAATGCTTAAATACCCACTCATATATGCAATCTCACTTCTCCCAATCCTACAAGGGCCATTTATTCTTCTGACTTCACAGATGAGGACACTGAGTGTCAGAGATAGTAAGTGACTTTTCCCAAAATTACAGAGCTGCTAGGTACTAGAGGAAAGAATCAAATCCATCGCCAATGCTTCCACACTCAATACTTTCTCCCCTCCTTTTCATTGCTTTTTGTAACTGCTGTTCACTGAATTTCCTTATGACTCTATTCATAATTCATGATGACTCTAATCACACTGCATTGTACTGGTTCTTTCATAGACTTCTCTTACCCAGTAGATGGTACCCTCTTCAAGGGCAGGGGCCAAGCTCTCTGCTCAGTAGCTAAACATAGTAGCTATGCATTATGTTAGTCAACTGACTGAACAAATGAGGCACAGAATACATGCAAGCCGTATTTTCGAGCACTTGCTGTGGTGGATGTTTATCACTTTGGGGCCACTCAATATGCATTCCCCTTTATAATAGTTTCCTGATTTTCTACTGGGATATTACCTTTTCCTCATTGTATGCAATCATGTAATCTAAGTAACTCCTTTAGACACACACACACAAACAAAACAAAACAAAACAGAAAAGTACTCTTTCGTGGGTGACTCAAGGATAGGGGAAATCTTGTAAGTTCATTCATTTTAGCAGTGGTGACAAAAGTGTCCTGACAAGACAGGTCAGGTTATTAAGGATACCTACCTCCTATTTTCCGGAGCTTCTTTGGTTCCCACCTACCCTCAAGCCCCAGCACCCAGCATTCCAGAGTTTTTGTGCATGCTCTACTCCCAGGCAATAAAGTCCCTTTTTAGACATGGACAGTCTCTGTTGCTTGCAGCCAAGAATCATCACTAATAAGCCTATTCTTCAGAGAAGCCAGTTTAACTTTCCTTGCTACACAGTGTGATTTTTACAAGCAAACAAAACTTACGGAGTAGAACTAAGTAAGTAAAAATTGCATGTTACTCTTTGGACTTGCGATGTGATAAGTAACCTTTAACATTAAAATGCTTTCAAAGGCTTGTTTTGAGTTAGTTATTCATGCTGACCCTTCTTACAGAAGTGAAGGCAGGGTTTTTACTCACATTTTATGAGACAGGCCATTTATTATGTCCAGAGGCAATGTAAATTTGTGATTCATACTTATAAATGGCAACAATGACCACCAAGTTTGACATCATTTACCCAAAGGGAATAATAAGCTTTTATGAGTTTTTGCCAGTATTTGCTTACTTGCAGATGTGATTAGACAGGGGCAAGTGACTTCTTGGTGGAAAGACTACTGGGGGAAAGCAAAGCATTGGAGCTCACGGCATAGTAATAATAATAACAATAAAAGTTTATGGAGATTAATGTACTTTGAAAGGGAGTATTTACAGGCCCAGATAAAAAGCTTAGATTTGAAAGGTGTTTTCTTGGTGCACAGAATAAGAAATGAAACTCTTTTCAATAACGTAGTGGCTACAAAAAGCTCTCAAAGAGGATATTCACTTATTCTTTCTTTCAACCAACTTTTATTGAACACTGGCTGTGTGCTAGGTGCTGGGAGTGAAAAGATGAACAAAGCATGGCCCTACGGAGGAAGTAATATCTGATCGGGGTGTACATAAATGAGCAGGATTATTTCAGGCTACAGAGCTTGATGCAGTGGAACCATTAATTCTATTTTTTTTTTCTCAGTGGATAATCTATCAAAAACTACGCAGTTAACTTCTCTAGGCACATTACTATGTTAGATCCTTTGACATAGATGAAAAGCACATCAAAGAAACCTAAATCACGGTTCCCACCTGAGAGAGATGCTCATGGTCCATTTAGAGAGCTAATAGTGAAACTTTATAAAGCAAAAGAGAAATGATATAAGAGAATTTGCATGTCAGTAACCGATTGAGTAGTACAAGCTGCAAATGCTATAAGAATTAAGAGAGGTGAAGTCAGTATGCGCTAGAATGAGTGGGGAAGGCAGATAAGGGATGCGGAGTTCAGCGTAGAATCAGCTGGGGAAACAAACGCTGAGAAATGCAAGTGAACTTAGTGATACCTCCTGTGCCTCCCAATCCCCTCTCCCAGTTTTACAGACGATGAATCTGAGATGGCAGGAGCTAAGTGATTTGTGCAAATGGAGACAGCTAGTGACTTACAGAGCCAAATTTGGGCTCTTCATCTTAAAAGACTTTGATAGAAAGACAGGCAAGGAAGCCTTGTTACTGAGATTCTGTTGGAGAGCAATGGGAAATAAAAGCAGGTAGGTGGGGTGAGGTAACTATGGAGGACTTTGCAAGCAGGCAGAGTAGCGAGGACTTGAGGTTGCAGAAAAGGAAACACAATTAGAAAATTCTGAGCCCACGGTGGTTCAACCTGGAAGGTGATTTGGCAAAATGCAAAGCAGGACTAGATTAATTATAGACAAATTGAATTTCAGATTTTGGCAATGGATCATCAAACGTACAGCTTTTTACCCATATTGTTATATTTTAACATCAACAGTTGACAACATCCAAGATACCTGACAAGATGTACATTTAATGTTTCATTTCAATCTAACATTTTTATGTCCAAAGCCTTTTCTCTCAGAAATCCAACCACGACAAGGTATAGAACTGTCTAGAACTGTCCTATAAAAGAAGAACCTGACAGGGTAGATGGGAGGTAGGGGGGGAGTCACAAAAATATTGGAAAAACAAGTCTTGGTGTGATTTTGGTCCGAAAGTAAAGAGTTTAAAATAGGAAAGGAAAAGGAATCTACCTTTAACTATCAATGATGGTATTATATTCAATAAAAATGCATTTCCACATTTTATTAAATTAAGATGTCATTCATTGTAAGATGCACCATCACTTAAGGTATCATTAAAGAAAAAAATTACTGCTAGTTAAAATACGAATAAGTGCTAAGACCCTACTGATGAAAAAAGGTGCACTTTAATTTTAGAAATATTAAAATGTGAAAATGTGACCATTTTCGAATCTATTAGACACTGTAAGTACCCAGTATTAATTAAGCCACAGTAAATTACTCTAAGTGTTTCTCTTAGTAACCCCTATAAACTTGATTATAGAAATGGCCTGGTAAGGAATAGTCCTGGTTCAGCTGAGACAGATATAGGAATAAATCCCAGGTATATCCCTTAATAAACCAGTGACTTTGGGGCAAGTTACTTAGTTTCTCTGCACTTCAGATTCTACTGAAAATAGGAATTCATCACTGCTACTTCACAATCTATTATAAGGATAGAAATAAACATATATAAAATGCTTAATATAACACTGGCACATTGTAAGTAGTTCTTCAAAATTATCAGCTTAATGGGTCAATTCTTCTCACATTTTTCAATGCCCATCAACCACAAAAAACATCATATGAATTTTAAAGGAGGTGTTTTGTTGTGGTAGGCACACTTTGCATCAGTTTTTCTGAGTTGCATTCACATACCTGTTTAGCCACCAGCATTAATGGAGTTGGGTTTATAGGAAAGAAGCCAAAAAAACCAAATGCACTCATAATCTTACGTACAATTGGTCGTGATGGCTTAGTCAATAGCCACTTGGATGGATAGGTGACTGCATGGATGGGTAAACGAATGGATACAAGCGTGAATATGAATTAAAAGTTACAATGACCAAGTCAAAGTTTATTAAAGAAATTTCTAAAGCATGAATTACCCTGCTCTACGTGGCAAATTTTGTGTTTTCTCAAAAGTTGGAAAACTTCTCAAAAATGCATTTACTCTTCTAAAGGATACTTTAAAGGAACAGAAGGAATGAATTTTATTTGGATTTATGTGTTGTTTGGTTGATGACACTCTTCTAGTATGAAGCAGGAGAGGAAATACAAATCAGTTGGCTGTGTAGTTCCTAAACATAAACTTTGCAATAAGACCTAAGTGTCTCAAAAGAACGTTTTAGCCAAAGTAAGTGGAGGATCTTTGTTGTATAATAATTCACTATTTCTTGCATTTGAGAACATTGATACGCACTATGCTAAAGGTACAAAAGGATACATAGAGTTTCACTTGTAAATACTTCAGTGTTTCACAGAGAATGGAGCATAAACTGATGGTTAAAGAGAAAAATGTAAGCAGCTGCTTGGCAAGAAAGATATATGAGGAGTAGGTACTGAGAAATCAATGTTAATGTTTTACCATAATATTTGACTTGTTCACCATAAATATTTAGCTTAAGTCACATTTAATAACCATAAAATGTAATTACACAGTAGTTATCAATGTCACTGTAAGTTTATTTCAAATCAGCCAGATTTACTTTACACTACATAGATCCTAAATCACAATAGAGCTCTTAGAGTAATCAATATTTAATTAACTTATAATTACTCATACTAACTGCCTTTTAAATTTAAATTAAATGCTACCATGTGACATCGGAAGAGATTATCATGTTTCCTATTAGGTCACCGTATAATATGTTTATTGTCATAATTTATCCTCCTTGCTAGTGAGAGTACTTGCAGTCAGTCCCAGTAGATGGATACATTTACAGAATATTAAGAAAAACAAGGCACTAATAACTGTGTTGTATTATCTTCTAAAGCCATAATTTAGAAGGAGAATAAATAAAAATATGTGGTTGTTTTTTTAATTCAGCAATTCTGATCTTGCTCACCGGGATGCACTGACTGCTTGCAGCTCACACCTCCCAGGGGCTCAGAAGAATCCCATCCGCAACATGCACGCTGGTACCCCGACGTGAAGTGTCAGGGCCCAGGCCTGACAGGATTGCCCTGAGTCAGTTCAGATGCTGCGTTGTGCCTGCAGCTTCTGCTCCTTCCAGGCCTCAGGGTGCCATTGAGAAGGTAGAGCTACTTCAGTGCACGAAATAGTGCTCTGCTGGTTAGAAAACATTTATTATCAAGTGTCCAGAGTGGCAGGACTTATACATAAGAGGTAGCTTCACCTCATAGGTTGGAAATGGCTTCTAATTAAATTGGTAATTCCTCAGAGGGCTGGTAATCTGTTCTAGGTCTTTGGTATCTTTCGTGGTGCCTAGGTCTGCAACAGGACTATTACAAACACTCTGTTATTACTTAATTTGCTACTGGATGGGAAACTCCAATAATTTATTTTTAAGGAAAATCCCTTACATCCAACACCAAACACTTGGGGTTGAGAGCAAACTTGTCCAACCTGCAGCCCATGGGCCACACATGGCCCAGGACAGCTTTGAATGCAGCCCAAAACAAATTTGTAAACTTTCTTAAAACATGACGAGATTTTTTTGTTTTTGGAGACCTGTTTTTTAACTCTTCAGCTATTGTTAACTTTAGTGTATTTTATGTGTAGCCCAAGACAATTCTTCTTCCAGCGTGACCCAAGGGAACCAAAAGGTTGGGCACCGCTGATGTAGAGTCAAGCCACAGTTAAGGAAATTGGATTCAAAGATGCCTATAAAATAAGGAGCTCCCAAGGAAATGCTGTGGTTTGCAACAGGAAGACAGACCCATGCCCCCGGTCCACTAGATAGTGGTGGCAGTAGGTTCAAGAGAGGCTCTGTTTGTGGAGATGGGTGCATGGCTATTGACACTATTACGTGTTTTAATACTGCAGACTCACAGAGGAAGGAACTGAAGACTGTGGTGACCTGGAAGGTGACCCAGAAGGCATGCCTCAGCTCTAGGGAACAACTGTGATCAACTCCAGCCAAAGGTTTGCCTATCTTCTTAATTTTTCAAATAAAATTATGGAAATCTAGATTTTTGTGTGAAATACAATCATATGACAACTAATTGAAAATTCCACAATAATATCGTATGAGTTTTCATTGTGCAAGCCACAAAAACTACAACTTTGGACTCTGTGTGGCTCCTGGGTGGTCAGTTAGCAAGCGTTGCGTTGTCGTGTCTTCCCCTGTCCCCCGGCCCCACAGCTTCCCAGATCTCCAAGCCCCTCACTGCTTACCTGTAATTTTCTCCACTACTTCCAGGTCTAATCACATCATTCACATCATTCACTGGCTTAAATTCCTTAAGAGCTTTCCTGTTGTCTAAAATAAACCCAAAATTGTTTGGTGAATCTCATTAGCTCCCATCCATGTCTTAATTCTTACTACCCCGGGGCTCAAGAAAACTACTCAAAAAGCTGCAAACGATTCAGTGTGCCAAATCAGTCATGTCATCCCACACCCATACGTTAGTACACATGCTATTCTGTGCGCGCGTGTGTGTGTGTGTGTGTGTGTGTGTGTGTGTGTGTGTGGTTCCCTCACCAGCAACCGAGCTTGGGCCGCGGTGGTGAGAGCACTGGATCCTAGCCACCAGGCCACCAGGGAACCCCCACACACACTGTTCTAAGTGAGAAGTCGGCCAGCCCCTGGCACCTCCCCCTGGACACTCCTAGTAGCTTCCAAGTCAGTGACTCTTCCTCCAGGAAGATTTGCACACCTCACTTGTACAATTAGTTTCTCCTTCCTCTGAGTACCTGCAGCTCCATTAGCATTTATGACATCAGATTGTAAATATGTATTTATGTGTCTCTTCCCATCAAACTGTGAATTCTTTGAGAGAAAAGAGTAATCTCTTCATCTTTGCATTCTCCGTGAATTCTTCCAACAGAGAAACTGCTTTTCATTAATATTTTATGAATAAAATGATAAATCCAATATTGACACCTTGATATTTCATTGGCACAGCACAGATTTTGTAAAATATGAACTGTATTTAAGGAGTATGCATTAGATGGTATGTGTTCATGGGAGAAATGAGTTAACACACATGCCAGCCAAAATATACCAGAAGGGCTACCAGAAGTACTTGCCAGGTACTGGGCACGTCCAGGACAGGCTGAACTGGCACTGAGGCCGAGCTGAAGACTCCAGCATGCCTGGCTGTACGGCGGAATATGGCGGTAAGATACGTGCTGATAGAAAAGTTTGAGAGAGTGAAAAACAGCCTGTGGGAGAGTGAAATGCTAGCTAGTGCCCACGTTTTGATTAAACTAAGCATTCCACACCCTGTCATCAAGTAGAGTGTCTCTGGAACTTTGAAACCCACCCTGAGCCCCGGCCATGAGGAAAGGAAATAGGGATGAATGGGCAGACCTGCTGGTGGAGTCAGGGATGAGGCTGGATAGAGGGCGGTGGTTGTGTTGTGGCCCAAAGGGGGATCGTGTGTTATGGTGTCAACTTCTGGCAGAGCATTTCAATTCTCTTGGCCCTGATTTCTCCATTTGTAAAATATAGGATTTTGATTAAATATTTCCAAAGATTCATTCCAACTCATTAGTCTATAATTCTATTTAGTCTGTGACTGTCTAAAACACACCTGGAAAAACTTCCTAGAGCCTAGAACCAACTGCTCACCTCTGTGGATTAAAGATACAGATGTGCTATGAGAACACCAGAAGTTGAGCTCCAACAGGGCAGGGACTGTTTGTTTGTTCGTTTGTTTGTTGGGTTCACTCCTGTAAGTCCTGCACCCACAATAGTGATTGGCTCATAGTGGGATCTCAATAAATACTTGTTAATTGAATGACTTGAAGACATACTTCACAAAAATACCCCAAGCCCTGCTCTAAGCATGGACATGCTGTCCACATGCCAGTTTTATCAACAAGCTTCTGAGTGTGTGTGTGTGTGTGTGTGTGTGTGTGTGTGTGTGTGTGCCTGCACTCACCTAAAAATCTAGGCCATTCTTTCATTTATCAACATTTGGCAAAATTACTTCATCATGTTTTGAAGCAGGCGCAGCAATGTGTCAAATGAGTCCCATTCTGTCCTAGGTTCATCTCCAAACATCCATCAAAACTATCCCAGGCAATGCAGGTTCCATTCTTGGAACCACTGAGAACTCAGACAGGGACACAACAGCACCTTACTCCCTAGAAAGTGGGAGTCATTTTCAGACTATGTTCTTCATGGCTCCCTGATTCCATGAAATCATATGGAAGGCTGGGTGGGCACGGTTGTGGGTGCCCTACCTCCTGCACTAACTAGAATCTCATATTTATCTGTCATTATGTGTTGAGTTTCCCATATAAATTTCAATTGGAAGAAAGATCTGTGGTGTAAGAAAACCACAGATGTAGCCCTGAATGTTCTACTCAAAATGTCCAAGTGAACAATAGAAATAGCAAACAACTAATGATCACTGTGTGCTAGGCTGTGTTCTAAGAACCTCACAAGTATTCCTTCATTTAGTGCTCGTATAGACATCCCTATGACAAAGGTATAATTATTATTCTCTCTTCTCAAGTGCAGAAACTGGAACACAGAGAGGTTAGAAAACTTGCTCCACATCACACATAGCTAGTAATCGGCAAGACTAAGGTTCTGAGTGAAGCACATTAGCTATAGAACTCATCAGACTCTTAACCCCTCCATTACACCACCTAGAAATTGTCAAAAGTAAGCACTCATGGCCGGCTTCAGAGTAGGTTTTGCTTCTGAAAATGTCTCCAATGATTTCTGCATGATCCTCCTTGATAGAAAACAAGATCTCCAACTACAAACAAAAAAAGTGTGTCGGCCCATGAATCTCAAAACGGCATCTTGCTTCACTTCCCACAGGTTCAATTCCTTGGAATTAATGGGTTGATATGGAACTTGAATTTGTCCCCCACCTCTTGGACTTAAAGGTTTAATCTAACGTGGGAACAGCACCTCTATTATATACCTGACTGGCTCTGTCTCTTAAGGCAGCCCCAACACTCCGTGTCACCTATCTACCAGTGAATAGTGATGAGCTAGAGATACCCTACATCAGTCATGGCAACCCTAGATCCCGCTTGCTTGTACCTCACCTGCTGCCTCTCTAAACCCTACCTCCATTCTGCTGGAACCCCTGGCTCTGAAACCCTTCTTCTGCATTGCCCCGGGACCTATGGCCATGGTGTTGCTTCTTGGCTTGCTAGAACCTGGTGGGCTCAGATTTGGCTTGCCTCTCCAGCTTTCTCAGCCAAGTACTATCTCATCTTGGAATCAGCTTTAATCTCTGCCCTTTGGGCTACACTTAGCAACAATAGCCAGTGACCTGGCCCAGGATGCCCAATCCTCTCTCCTCTAGGGCTGTATTCTCTCTTCAGGTGTTGCTCTCTTCATTTTAACCTGGATCCGAATTGATTCCGGGTCACTGTGCAGAAGCTCTTAGCACTCACCACAGCCAGAGCTGGGTCATTTATAGCATGATTGCAACATTTGAGTAATGACAAGGGGGAGTGCATGTGTCTTTTAGAGACCCTGAAGAGTGAGTAAGAAGATTATGAAAAGAGCCAAGGAAAGGTAATAGGATTGCCTCACTTCCAACCCGATATAGCTAGAGTTTTTAAAGAGGTTTCAAAACCGAGGCTCAGGGATCAGAAAACGAAATATGTGCTATGGGGAAGGTTCTCAGCGCTGGTGGACAGAGAGAGCACTGGAGGAAAAGCCCTCCCCTGGATATTTTTACATTCATACATTAAACAGTTTAGGTAACCTCAGAAATTTGATGGAGTGACTCTTCTTAAATTCAGATATTCACAATTCAGCTGGCAGCCAGTAATCCTCACCTCTCCAACCAGAGGGGAGGAAGAATGATAGAAAATGGCCTGGATGCATCTTGCTGCACATGGATTTCCAAGAATTTGTCACTGCGTTTTCTAGGCCTGAAAGTCATTTCACTCAAGGCATAACTATTAACTCCAATGTCATAGGGAGGTATATTGGGGTGATGGTATGTGGAAATTATAATCTATTAGAATAAGAGAGAGGAGTGGCCTATGCCTGCAGCTAACCTCTGCTGATTTTTAGTCCAAGTACAACATTGACAAAATCAGTATGTATGCCTGGCAGTTATGCATAAAGACAGCACCTGAGTGGCATTTGCGATAAATGATTAGCTGAATAGCTTTTGCTCCCTGCTGGGACAGTAGTTTGTTTTGCTTTATGAGCTTGCAATATTTAGAACATGTGACTAACGAGATGCAGGATGCACTCATAATTAGAACAAAGACTAGAAAAGGTGTGCAGGGCCTTTCAGAATGTTTGGTGTTCTTTTCAGAATAGGTTAGGTGGAAACGTCATAAGCTTTTATTGAAGCCCTACTAATTCTAGACACCGCCCTCGGTGAGGAGCATGATCTATCTACACCTCAAAGCTGCGCTCTGAACTCTGCCACCACCTTCTCAGGGAGGCCGGGCTACCCATTGGCTGCCCCTAACCAGTAACTGAGCATGGCTGAATATTCAGCTGGGTCCGCTCTTGGCAGATGGGGAACCACTCTGGTGGTGACTTTGGCTCAAGGGTTTCTCAAAACTGTGCTGCAGTCTAACACTTTCATATAACCTTCCTTCCTTCCTTCCTTCCTTCCCTCTCTCCTTTACGAGGGTCAGATCTTCACTACATGCTGATGGCGCTCCCAGGTGCCCTTCAGGCCTTACCCATCTTTCCTTCACACGCATTCCTCTGATAAATCTCTTGCATTTCTAATGCCATTTTAGTATCTGCTTCTCAGATGACCCAGACTTATACAGTAGTTTTATATATTGATTTATTTTACTCCTTACAAAAAAAAAACCCATAAAAATTATCATGAAATAGTTTATTAATTGAGGCTCATTTTAAATCATACAAAACATTATTTTAAGAAGAAAATATGTTCAAGTAGGGGAGACAGGTAGAAAGTGGTTCTTAAACTTTTAACTCCTCAGAATTACGTGGAGGACTTGTTAAAACAGAGTTGGCTGGTCTTTACCCTCAGAGTTTCTGATTTAGTGGGTCTAGAGTAAGTCCCAAGAATTTCTATTTCTAACAAGTTCCCAGGTTGTGCTGATGCTGGCCTACAGGCCACACTTTAAGAACCCCTGCTCTGCAGAAGTAAAAATTGTTAACTCTTTTGCGTACTAATAAGGTCCAGGCACTGTTATGAGGTTTACATACCTTATCTCATTTAGTCTTCCCAATAATGCTAGGAAATGTGCAGTTACTATTAT
>PVJL010014958.1:0-18625 GCA_004026885.1 Lyroderma lyra | reverse complement strand
TTCCCTAGCCCACTCATCCCCAAATAAACATTAAACTATTGATTGTGTCCATGGGTTATTTGTTTCTTCATTTCTTTTTTTCTTTGCATTCAGTTTTATATTCCTCATATGAGTGAAGTCTTACAGTTCTTTGTTTTTTCTGTCTGGCTTATTTCACTAAGCATGATGATCTCCAGTTCCATCCATTTTGTTGCAAATGGTAATATTTCATCTTTTCTTATAGCTGAGTAATATTCAATTATGTATATCGACCACAGCTTCTTTATCCAGTCATCTGTCGCAGGGCACTTTGGTTGTTTCCATGTTTTTGGCCACTGTGAACAGCGCTGCAATGAACATTGGGGTACATAAGTCTTTGCGGACAAAGGTTTTCAAGTTCTTTGGGTAGATCCCCAGAAGGGGGATTGTTGGGTCAAATGGTAACTCCATTCCCAATTTTCTGAGGAACCTCCACACTGCCTTCCACAGTGATTGTACCAGTTTGCATTCCCACCAGCAGTATGTGAGAGTTCCTTTTTTTCCACATCCTCTCCAGTACTTGTTATTCCTTGTCGTGTTGCTAACAGCCATTCTCACAGGTGTGAGGTGGTATCTCATTGTGGTTTTGATTTGCATTTCCCTGATAGTTAATGAGGATGAGCATTTTTTCATATGTCTGCTGGCCATTTTTATTTCTTCATGGGAGAAGTGTCCGTTTAGTTCTTCTGCCCACTTTTCAATTGGGTTGTTTGTTTTTTTGTTGTTAATTCTTATTAGTTCTTTATATATTTTAGACATTAGAACCTTATCTGATGCGTTATTGGCAAATATTTTCTCCCATTCAGTTGGCTGTCTCTTTGCCTTGTTGATGGTTTCTTTTGCTGTGCAGAAGCTTTTTAGTTTGCTATAGTCCCATTCATTTATTTTTGCTTTTACTTCCCTTGTCTTTGAGGTCCGGTTCATGAAGTCTCCTTGAGTCCTAGGTCTATAAGTTTAGTATCGATGTTTTCTTCTATACAGTTTATTGTTGCAAGTCTTATATGAAGGTCTTTAATCCATTTTGAGTTAATTTTTCTATATGGAGAGAGTTCACAACTCAGGTTCATTCTTTTGCATATGTTTTCTAGTTTTCCCATTGTATGTTTTTTGCTCCTTTATCAAAAATTATTTGTCCATAAATTTGTGGGTTTATTTCTGGGTTTTCAGTTCTATTCCATTGATCTATATTTCTCTTCTTCTGCCAGTACCAAGCTGTTTTGACTATTGATGCTTTGTAGAATAAATTGAAGTCAGGGAATGTAATGCCACCAGCCTTATTCTTTTTATGTAGTATTGCTTTGGCAATTCGAGGTCTTTTATGGTTCCATAT
Organism: Lyroderma lyra; assembly: GCA_004026885.1. Lineage (NCBI taxonomy): Eukaryota > Metazoa > Chordata > Mammalia > Chiroptera > Megadermatidae > Lyroderma > Lyroderma lyra. The sequence goes on along the minus strand of PVJL010014958.1, from coordinate 17,277 downwards.
AAATCTGATCATTCTTTTGTGTATTTTGTGGAAGTGTGATTGTGGGATTTTGATGGGTATTGCATTAAATCTGTAGATTGCTTTGGGCAGAATGGCCATTTGAACAATGTTAAGTCTTTCTATCCATGAACAGGGGATATTTTTCCATGTCTTAATGTCTATTTCAATTTCTTTCAAAAGTATCTGATAGTTTTCCATGTATAAGTCTGTCACGTTCTTTGTTAAGTTAATTCCCAGGTATTTTTTCTTTTTGTTGTGATAGCAAAAGGAATTGATTTGCTCATTTCATTTTCTGAGGATTTGTTGTTTGTATATAGGAATGCTGTTGATTTTTGTACATTGATTTTGTATCTTGTGATTTTACTGAATTCATTTATTGTTTCCAATAGTTTCCTAGTGGAATCTTTGGAATTTTTTATATAAAATATCATGTCATCTGCAAATAGTGACAATTTGACCTCTTCTTTTTTAATTTGGATACATTTTATTCCTTTTTCTTGCTTGATTGCTGTGGCTAAAATTTCCAGTACTTCATTAAATAGCAGTGGTGACAGGGGGCTTTCCTGTCTTGTTCCTGATTTTAGGGGAATAGGATTCAGCTTTTCCCCATTCAGTATAATGTTAGCTGAAGGTTTGTCATTTACCTTTATTATGTTGAGATACTTTCCTTCTATACTTATTTTATTTAGTGTTTTGATCATAAACAGATGTATCTTGTCAAAAGCTTTTTCTGCATCAATTGGTATGACCATATATTCTTTATTTTTTATTTTGTTTTTGTGGTGTATCACATTGATTGATATTCACTTTGAACCATCCGTGTGCTCCCGGGATGAATCCCACTTGATCATGATTTATGATTTTTTTGATGCATTGCTGTATTCTATTTGCTAATATTTTGTTTAGAATTTTTGCATTTGTGTTCATCAGAGATATTGGTCTATAGTTTTCTTTTTTTGAATTGTCTTTGCCAGGCTTTGGTACTAGGGTAATGTTGGTCTCATAGAATGAGTTGGGAAGTATTGCTTCCTCTTCAATTTTTTGGAAGAGTCTGAGGAGGATAGGCATTAATTCAATTCTTTGAATGTTTGGTAGAACTCATTCATGAAACCATCTGATCCAGGGCTTTTGCCTTTAGGGAGATTATGGGTAGTCATTTCAATGTCTTTGCTATTGCTTGGTCTATTTAAATTATCCAGTTCTTGGTTCAGTCTAGGTAGGCTATAAGTTTCTAGAAACTTGTCCATTTCTTCTAGGTTGTTAAATTCAGTGGCATAAAGTCTTTCATAATATTTTCTTATAATCCTTTGTATTTCTGTGGTATCAGTGATAATTTCTCCCCTTTCATTTCTAATTTTGGATATTTGTGTTCTTTCCTTTAATCCTTTGATTCGTCTAGCCAGGAATTTGTCAATTTTGTTGACTGTCAAAGAACCAGTTCTTCATAATATTAATATTTTCTATTGTCCTTCTGTTCTCTAATTGATTTTGCTATGATTTAATTTTTATTATTTCTTTCCTTCTGTTGACTTTGGGTTTTGTCTGCTCTTCTTTTTCTAGTTCTTTACGATGGGATGTTAAGATGTTTACTTGTGATTTTTCTTGTTTCTTAAGATAAGTTCTGTAGTGATAGAAATTTCCCTCTTGTTACCGCTTTCGCTGTGTCCCAATAATTCTCATATGTTGTATTTTCATTGTCATTAATTTCTATATATTTTTTAATCTCATTTTTTATTTGTTCTTTTATCCTGTTCTTTTAAAATAAGCTGTTGTTTAATCTCCATGTATAAGTTGTTTTTTTGTGCTTTTCTTTTACAGTTGATCTCCAATGTCAAAGCTTTGTGGTCTGAGAATACACTTTGTATGATTTCTATCTTCTTCAATTTGCTGAGGCTACTTTTATGTCCCAGCATGTGGTGGATTCTTGAGAATGTTCCATGTGCACTAGAAAAGGAAGTATAATCTCTGTTTTGCTGGATGAAATGTCCTGTAAATGTTAATTATGATGAATTGCTGTAATGTGTCATTTAGAGCTAATATTTCCTTATTTATTTTCTGTTTGGATGATCTGTGCATGGCTGTTAGTGGGAGTTTAAGTCTCCCACAATGATTGTTTTCATAAGTTTCTACTTTCAAATCTGCTGGTAGTTGCTTTGTACATTTTGGTGCTTCCAGGTTGGGAGCATAAATATTATTTAGTGTGAAATCTTCTTGTTATTGTCTTGTGCCTTTTATCATTATGTAATGTCCATCTTTGTTTCCTCCTATCTTTTTTAACCTGAAGTTTATTTTATCAAATATCAGTATGGCAACCTCTGCTTTTTTCTGGTTGCCATTTGCTTGGAGTATTGTTTCCCATCCTTTCACTTCGAGTTTATGTTTGTACTTATGGCTCAGGTGTGTCTCTTGGAGACAGCATGTAGATGAATTTTGTTTTTTAATCCAGTCTGTTACTCTGTGTCTTTTTATTGGTGAGTTCAGTTCATTAACATTTAGAGTGATGATCGATATGTGAGGATTTCCTCTGGCCATTACTCATTTCTTTGTTTTTGTTTTATTTTTGTTTCTTTCTTGTTGCCCCAACTTTATTCCATTTTTCCTGATGTTTTGTTTCAGGTCGAAGTGCCTCCTTTAGTATGTCTTGAAGTGCTAACCTTGTGCTGACAAATTCTCTCAGTTTCTGTGTGTTTGAGAAGGTCTTTATCACCTTCATATCTGAAAGATAATTTTGCTGGATAATTGATTCTTTGCTGTAAGTTTCTCTCTTTTAAAGTTTTGAATATTTTATTCCACTCCCTCCTGGCTTGTGGAGTTTCTGCTGAGAAATATGATGCCAACCTGATGGGTTTTCCTCTAAAGGTTATAGTTTTTTTCTCCCTGGCTACCTTGAGAATTGTCTCTTTGTCTTTAGTTTTGGACATCTATAGTACCATATGTGTCAGAGAAGATCTGCTAAGTTCCAGGTATGTAGGGGACCTGTTTTCTTCTTGAACTTGGGGTTCTAGATCTTTCCATAGTTTTGGAAATTTCTCATTTACTATTTGTTTTAGTGTGCTCTCTGTAGAGTGCTTTATTCCTTCTTCCAATCCTATTATGCTGATGTTGTTTTGTCTCATGGAGTCAGATAGTTCTTGCAGAATTCTTTCAATCCTGTATCCTGTATTCCTGGTTCTGTATTTCCTCTTTCTCTTTCTGAGCTGTTTCTATGTTTTGATCTTTGATATCACTAATTCTTTTCTTCATGTGGTTAATCCAGTTATTTTGTTTCTCACTTCTTTTATTGTCTTATATATCTCTCGCATTTCCATTTCGATCTTCCTTATGTTTTCAATTTTTTTGTTAAATTTTTCCTTTTGTCCACGGATTTCCTTTTTTATGTTGTTCACCTCAGCCATGGTGCTCTCCCAGTATGTTTTCATTTCTCTCAGAGCCTTTAGAATGGCTACTTTAAATTTTCTGTCACTTAGTTCAGAAACTTCTGGGTATAAGAAGCTGTTCTTTCTGAGCAGTTTTAGTTTTTATGGAATTCATCCTGTCTGCTGGGTTCTTCCTCTTTGACATGAGGGCGTTATGTTCAGCAGAGCCCAGGAGCCCTGATTAGTACTTTTGTGGTGTCTTGCTGTAGGGCAGACACTAGATGGCTCTGGGGGACAAGTTTTGGGAGAGAGGGGGCTGTTTATTTCTTATTTCTGGTCTCCTCCCACTTTTGGAGATGGTGGGCATCTCTCTGGGGTCCCTCCACTTCCTGCAGTTAGTTAGTTGGTTGGGGAGGCTGTAGAAGAGGGCAGAGGCCAACAGAAGAAGCACTGGGGCAGCTCTACCTCCTGCCCTATGCTAGGGAAGCTGGGTGATGCAGGCCGAGGCTGCTCTTGCTGGCTGGGGTGAATGCTATCAAATCCTCCTTTCTTCCCGGGCCTGCGCCATCAAAAAGCCTTTGGTGCGGGGTCTGCCGGCTTGCACTGTTTGTAGGCCCCAGGGGTGCACATGCAGGTGCAGTCATGGCAAGTTCAAAGCTGTGGGCCTGATCTCAGGCTGTATGAAGGCAGCCAGCTTACCTCCACAGTGGGCCAGGAACAGAGACCACAGCACTGCGTAGGAGCCATGCACGCTTTTGCTGTGGATTGCGAGGGTACCAGAAGCTGAGGTGCTGTCTCTGGGGACCCATCTCAGCCTGCAGGTGTTCAGAGTCTTTGCTCCAAAAGCTTCTGGGGCTGGTTCCCAAGCTCTGTCCTCAACCTGCTGCTGTAAGGCCTGGCTTCCTCACAGTCTTTCAATTTCTGCCACTTTGCTGGCTTTTACTCTTGTTGCCTCTTGACCTCCACCCTCTTGTGCACTGTGCTGCTCCCAGATAGTCAGCAGTGATCAGGTCCTGTTGGGATCTGTCTCTGCTCCCTCCCCTCTCTTCTGCTCGCCCCCTTCTCTCCAACCTTTAGGTGTTTACTTTGTTTACTTGCAATGCATGGATTTCTCAGCTGCCATTGTGTCACTCAGAGTCCTCTTTCTAGGCTCCTGGATGGCTGTTCAATTGTGTTTTCTGTGAGAGGATTTAGGGACCTCCTGTCCAGTCGCCATCTTGCCCTCCCCCTCTTTATATATTTTAAATACTGGATCCTTATCAGACACATTATTTGTAAATATTTTCTTTCATTCAGTCGGCTGTCTGTTTGCTTTGTTGATGATTTCTTCTGCTGTGCAGATGCTTTTTAGTTTGATATAGTTCCATAATTTATTTTTTCTTTTGTATTTATTGTCTTTGAGGTCAGGGTCATGAAGAACTCCTTGAGGCTGAGGTCTATAATTTTAGTACCAATGTTCTTTTACATACAGTTTATTTTTTGGGGTCTTAATGTGGAGGTCTATAATCCATTTTAAAATAATTTTTGTATATGGTGATATTTTAAACTTCAGATTCATTTTTAAGCATATGCTTTCCCAGTTTTCTCAGCATCATCTATTGAAGAGACTTACTTTTTCTTATTGCATATTTTTCATTCCTTTATCAAAAATAATTTGTCCACATATTTCTGAGTTTTTGATTCTGTTTCATTGGTCTGTGTGTCTGTTTTTTGCCAATACCAAGCTGTTCTGATTATTGATTCATTGTAATATAAATTGAAATTGAAAAGTGTAATAGCACCAGCTTTATTCTTTTCATGTAGTATTGCTTTGGCGATTAAAGGTCTTTGTGTTTCCATACAAATCTGATATTTTTTAGTCTATTTTGTGAAAACTGATTTGCATTTTTAATAGTTAATGAAGTTCAGCATTTTTTTACATGTTTGTCGACCATTTGTATGTCTCTATGTGTGATGAGTCTTTCCAGGTCCTCTGCCCACTTTTGATTTGGGTTGTTTGTTAATTTTGTTGTTGAATTATTCTAGTTCTTAATATACTTTAGATATTATTTTCTTATGAGACTCGTTTTGCAAATAATTTTTCCTATCAACATATACTAAAATTAAATCAAAATGAGTTAAAAACTTCTACATAAGACCCAAAACATTAAGAAGTACAGAAGAAGATATTGGTACTAAAAATTACAGATTTGGGGCTCAAAGAAGACTTAATGAACCTGACCTCAAAGGCAATGGAAGTAAAAGCAGAAATAAATAAATGAAACTATATTAAACTAAAAGTCTTCTTTTTAGCAAAAAAAAAAAAAGAAAAAAAAGAAAAAATAGAAAACCATCAACAAAGCAATAAGACAGTGAATTGAATTAGAGCATTTGTATCTTAATATAATCAATTGATTCTCAAATTTATTTCAGCAAGTTAAACACTTACTTAAAGTTTAAATAGACTTTGTAACAATGTTTTGGTCTGGAAATATTTTATTTTTTCTCTCATTTCATTTCATTTTATCTGTCAAAAGTAGACACCAGCATCACACTGCCTTTCTAACTCTACAGATGTCAGGACAGCAGCCCTATAAGTGTGGAGAAGCTTCCTAAAGAACTTAAAGTTTAATTATTTGCTTGGGTAAAGTAAAAGTGAATAATTGAGTCTTCATATCTTAATACAATGTGATTGATTTTCAAATATTCTTGCAGCATGTTAAACATTTACTTAAAGGTCAAGAGATTTTGTTTATAACTAATTTTGGTCCTGAAATACTTCATTTCATAGCTTGAAAACTGAACACAGAGCAGTTTCACATCCTTTGAACTGCTTTCTTACTAAACAAGTCAGTAAAAATGCTAAGTGGTAGCTTTTCTGAATAAGATGCTTAAGGAAGTGACTGAATGTGCCAGAAGTGACAGCAGCATCACACTGTATCTGTAAATACAGATAAGAAAACAGCAACTTAATAAACCTGGACAGGCCTCCTAGAACTCTGAAAGGTATTGGCTCAAAAAAAGTAAAAAAAAGAGTAAATTAGCCTTAATATCTAAAGATTATAGAATTGATGTTTAAATATTTTTGTAGCAAATTAAACATTTTCTTAAAGTTTAAATAGATTTTGTCTGTAACTACATTTTTGTCTTGAAATATTTCAATTTTTTCATTTAACTTAATTTTCTTTTCTTTCATTTTATTTCTTTTCATCTTTTAAAATTTATTGATAGAGTTATTGGGGAGACATACTTAATAATATCCACATGCAAAAGAATGAATCTGAACTGTGAGCTGTCATCATATACCAAAATTAAATCAAATGGATTAAAGACTTCCATATAAGACCTGATACAATGAACTGTATAAAAGAAATCATTGGTACCAAACTTATAGACCTTGGGTTCAGGGAGGACTTCATGACTCTGACCTCAAAGGGAAGGGAGGAAAAAACAAAAATAAATGAATGGGACTACTTCAAACTAAGAAGCTTCTGCCCAGAAAAATAAATCATCAACAAAGGAAAGAGACTATCAACTGAATGAAAAAAATTGGCAAACAATGCCTGTAATAAGGGGCTAATATCTAAAATATATAAAAGAACTCATACAACTCAACAACAAAAAAAGCAAACAATCCCATTAAAAATCAGCAGAGGACCTGAACAGACATTTCTTCCAGGAAGATATACAAATGACCAACAGATACATGAAAAAAAAATGTTCAACTTCATTAGATATTAGAAAAATGTAAATTAAAACCACAATGAGATCTAACTTCACACCTTTGAGAATAGCCATTATCAACAAAACAAAAGGAAAAAAGCAAGATGGGGACTGGAAAAGAGGTTATGAAAACCTCTTCCAGAAAACACATTTATACAGCTGTCCTGGAGCCAAGAAAGAAAATCCTGAGTGACACATTGACAACTGAGAAATCCACGCATCACAAGAAAACACCTGAAGGTTAGTGAGAGGGGGATGAACAGGAGAGAAGGGAGGGAGCAGAGACAAATCACAATGGCATTATAAAGGAACTAGAAAAAAATCAGGGGACAGCATGATACATGGGAGGGAAGAGGCCAAGGGGTGACAAGAGTGAAATTCAGAGTGGCAGAATGCTGGGAGACCATGAGGGAGCTGGACCTTAAAGCAGTGTGTTAGGAACAAAGCCTGGGAGCTGGCCTCTGAAACTCTTGAGTAGCAAGAAAGCTGAACAAAGACTCTAAACAGTTGCAGGCCAAGATAAAGCCCTAGATATAGCACCTTGGCTCCTGGTACATTCATGACCTGCAACAAACAGGTATGTCCGTGCCCACATGGCACCACCACAGGCCATGGTTCCTGGCAGTTCCTGGCTCATGGTAGAGGTGCGCTGACTGCTCTCACACAGCTGGTGGCATCAGGCCCGCGGTTTAGGCCCATGGCTCACGCATGTTTGATGCCCTCCCTGGTGCTCTCATAGGGCTAGCATCTTCTAGCCAATGTTATGTGCATACTCAGTGCCCTTGCACACACCGGGTGATCTTTCAGGGCCTGCGGATTCCAGTCCATGAAGCACGTGCACCAGGTGCCATTGCCCAGCACCCTTGCGCACACCTGACGATCTCACAGGACCTGCGGATTCTGGTCCATGAAATGTGTGCACCCAGTGCAATTGCATGGCACTCTTGCACAGCCTGCATCTCCAGGCCCGTGCTGCATGCACTCCCAGTGCCCTCGTGTGGTTCATGCTTGCACACTCCACCCTGCTATTGAGATGAATCATTAGAACATGACTGGATAAAGTGCTGGAGAGGAAAGAGAGGCAGATTTGGCAGCTTTCACCCTAACCAGTGAGAGCGGCCTTGGCCTGCATTTCATCAGCCACCCTGGTCTCCCCCAGCTTCCCTAGCAAAGGCCAGGAGGTGGACTTGCCCCACTGTGCACTTTGTTGACCTTCCCCCTCTTCTACGGCCTTCCCAATGAACTTCAGGAGGCAGAGGGACTGCAGACCAATGTGTCCCACCTACAAACCTAGCTTGAGACCAGAGATAAGGCTTAAATACCTCCCTTTTCTCCACAAACTTGCCCACCCAGTGCTGCCTAGTGTCTGCTCTACATCAAGGCACCACTAAAATACTAATTAGAGAAAGAAAGAGAACTCTTGGGCTCTGCTGAAAATAAAGCCCTCATGCCAAAGAAGAACACACCAGAAAATATGAGTACCTTAGGATTTAAAGCTGCGCAGAAAGAAGATGAAAACTCTCCAGATAAGGATCTCATAGACCTAGAGCTAAGTGACAGAAATTATAAAGTAGCCATTCTAAAGGCTCTGAGAGAAATGAAAACATACTGGCAGAACACCATAGCTAAAATGAATGATCTCAGAAAAGAAATCTGTGAAAAAAAGAACAATTTAACAAAGAAATTCAAAGCATAAGGAAGATCGAGATGGAAATGTGAGAGATAAATAATACAATAAAAGAAATGAGAAATGAAATAACTGCCATAGAAAACAGGGCCAACCAGATGGAAGAAAGAATTAGTGAAATTGAATATCAGAACGTGGAAACATCTCAGAAAAAGGAAGATAGGGAATATAGAACCAAAAGGAATGAAAGACGTCTGCAAGAACTATCTGACTCCAAGACAACACAACATCAGGATAATAGGGTTAGAAGGAGAAGAACACGCTACAGAAAACATGCTCAAAGAAATAGTAGATGAGAACTTTCCAAACCTATGGAAAGATCTGAAACCCCAAATTCAAGAAGAAAATAGGACTCTTGGGTACCTGAATCCTAGCAGATCTTCTCCAAGAACTAAAGATGTAAAAAACTAAAGACAAAGAGACAATTCTCAAGGAAATCAGGGAAAAAAGAATTATAATCTTTAGAGGAAAACCCATCAGTCTGGCATCAGACTTCTCAGTGGAAATTCTACAAGCGAAGAGTGAGTGGAATCAAATATTCAAAACTTTAAAAGAAAGAACCTTCTAGCTAATAATAAATTATCCAGCAAATTATCCTTCAGATATGATAGAAGAATAAAGACCTTCTCAGACACACAGAAGCTGAGGGAATTTGCCAGCATGAGGCCAACATTTCAAGAAATACTGAAGGAGGCTCTTCAACTTGAAACAAAAAAAATCAGGATAAATGGAATAGAGTTGGAGCAACAAGAAGAAACAAAAACAAAACAAAACAAAACAACAACAGCAAAAAGTAATGGCCACTGGAAATCCTCACATATTGATCATCACTCTAAATCTTTTTTTGGAAAGGGGTAGTTCCTGGGCTGGGAATTGAACCCTAGCCATGGTGGTGAGAGCACTGAAGCCTAGCCACTACACTACCAAGGTACCCCCGATTACTCTAAATCTTAATGGAGTGAATTCACCAATAAAAAGACACAGAGTAGGAGACTAGATTAAAAACAAAATCCATCCATATGCTGTCTCTAAGAGAGACACATCTCAGCCACAAGGACAATCACAGACTCAGAGTGAAAGGATGGCAAATAATACTCCAAGCAAGTGGTAACCAGAGAAAAGCAGGAGTTGCCATGCTGATAGCTGATGAAATAAACTTCAGGTTAATAACAAGAGACAAAGATGGGCATTACAAAGTGATAAAAGTCACAATACAACAACAAGAAGTCTTTACACTAATTAATATATATGCTCCCAACCAGGAAGCACCAAAATATACAAAGCAACTACCAGCAGATGTGAAAAGAGAAACTGACAAAAGCACAATCATTGTGGGAGACTTAAACACCTCCTTAGCAGCCACGGAGATCATCCAAACAGAAAATAAATAAGGAAATATCATCTTTAAATGACAAATTACAGCAATTGGACATAATTGACATGTACAGGACACTTTATCCAGCAAAAAGGAACTAAATCTTCTTTTCTAGTGCACATGGAACATTCTCAAGGATAGACCATATGCTGAGACATAAAAGTAGCCTCAGCAAATTCAAGAAGATTGAAATCATATCGAGTGTATTCTGAGACCACAAAGCCTTGAAATTAAAAATCAACTGTAAAAGGAAAGCAGAAAAAAACACATATACATGGAGATTAAACAACATCTTATTAAAAAATGACTGGATAAAAGAAGAGATTAAAAATTATATAGAAACTAATGATAATGAAGTATAAGATATCAGAATTGTTGGGACACAGAAAAAGTGGTAATAAGAGGGAAATTTATATCATTACAGGCTTATCTTAAGAAACAAGAAAAATCACAAGTAAACTCCTTAGCTTCTCATCTTGAAGAACTAGACAAAGAAGAGCAGACAAAACACAAAGTCAGCAGAAGGAAAGACATAATAAAAATTAAAGCAGAGCTAAATCAACTAGAGAACAGAAGAGCAATAGAAAAAATTAATATTACAAAGAGCTGGTTCTTTGAGAAAGTCAACAAAATTTACAAACCCCTGGTTAGACTAATCAAAAGATGAAAGGAAAAAAACACAAATATCCAAAATTAGAAATAAAAAAGGAGAAATTACCACTGATACCACAGAAATACAAAGGATTATAAGAAAATGGCATGAAGGACTTTATGCCACTAAATTTAACAATCTAGAAGAAATGGACAAGTTTCTAGAAACTTATAGCCTATCTAGACCAAACCAAAAAGAACTGGATAATCTAAGTAGTTCAATCAATCAATAGTAAAGAGATTGAAATGACTTTCCATATTCTCCCTAAAAGCAAAAGCCCTGAACCAGATGGTCTCACCAATGACATATGTTCTACCAACCATTCAAAGAAGAATTAATGCCTATCGTCCTCAGACTCGTCCAAAATATTGAAGAGAAAGCAATATTGCCTAACTCATTCTATGAGGCCAACATTACCCTAATATCAGAGTCTGGTAAAGACAACACACACAAAAAAAGAAAACTACAAATCAATATCTCTGATGAACACAGATGCAAAACTTCTAAAAAAAATATTAACAAATAAAATACAACAATGCATCTAAAAGATTATACATCAAGATCAAGTGGGATTCATCCCAGGAGCACAAGGATGGTTCAACATATGAAAATCAATTAATGTGATACACCACATAAACAAAATAAAAGATCAAGTCCACATAGTCATATCAATTGATGCAGAAAAAGCTTTTGATAAGATACAACATCCATTTACAATCACTACATGAAATGGGCATAGAAGGAAAGTATCTCAGCATAATAAAGGCCATATATGACAAACCTCAGCTAACATCATACTGAATAGGGAAAAGTTGAAGCCTATTTTCCTAAAATCAGGAAGAAGACAGAGATGCCCCCTGTCACCACTGCTACTCAGTATGGTACTGGAAGTTCTAGCCACAGCAATCAGGCAAGAGAAAAGAATAAAAGATATCCAAATTGGGAAGGAAGAGGTCAAATAGTCACTATTTGCAGATGACATAATCTTTTATGTAGAAAATTCCAAAGATTCTACTAGGAGACTTTAGAAACAAAAAATAAATACAGTAAAGTCACAGAACACAAAATCAATGTACAAAACTCAACAGCATTCCTATATACAATCAATGAATCCTCAGAGAAAGAAATGAGAAAGTCAATTCCTTTTGCTTTCACAACAAAAAGAATGAAATACCTGGGAATTAACAAAGAACGTGACAGACTTATACATGAAAAACGATAAGACACTTTTGAAAGAAATTAAATCAAACACAAAGAAATGGAAAAATATTCCCTGTTCATGGATAGGAAGGCCATTTTGCTCAAAGCAATCTACAGACTTAATGCAATACTCATCAAAATCCCACAATGATACTTTCACAAAATAGACAAATGAATTATCAGACCTCAAATTGTCAAAGCAATACTACATTAAAAAAATAAGGCTGGTGGTATTATACTCCCTGTCTTGAATTTATATTACAAAGCATCAGTAGTGAAAACAGCTTGGTATTGGCAGAAAAACAGCAACAGACCAATGGAACAGAACTGAAAATCCAAAAATATATCCACAAATTTATGAACAAATAATTTTTGATAAAGGAGCAAAAAATATGCAATGGCGAAAAGACAGTCTCTTTAGTAGTGCTGGAAAAGCTGCAAAAATATATGCAAAGTAATGAACTTGAGCTGTGAACTCTCTCCATATACAAAAATTAACTCAAAATGGATGAAAGACCTTCATATCAGACTTGCAACAATAAACTATGTAGATGGAAACATCGGTACTAAACTTATAGACCTAGGACTCAAGGAAGACTTCATGAACCTGTCCTCAAAGGCAAGGGAAGTAAAAGCCAAAATAAATGAATGGAACTATATCAAACTAAAAAACTTCTGCACAGCAAAAGAAACCATCAACAAGGCAAAGAGACAGCCAACTGAATGGGAGAAAATATTTGCAAATAACACATCAGATAAGGGCCTAATATCTAAAATATATAAAGAACTAATACGACTTAACAACAAAAAAACAACCAACTCAATTAAAAAGTGGGCAGAAGAACTAAAAGGACACTTCTCCCAGGAAGAAGTTCAAATGTCCAGCGAACATATGAATAAATGCTCATCCTCATTAGCTATCAGGGAAATGCAAATCAAAACCACAATGAGATGCCACCTCACACCTGTTAGAATGGCTATTATCAACAAGACAGGAATAGCAAGTGCTGGAGAGGATGTGGAGAAAAAGGAACTCTCACGCACTGCTTGTGGGAGTGCAAACTGGTACAACCACTGTGAAAGATGGTGTGGAGGTTCCTCAGAAAATTGGTAATGGAGTAACCATATGACCCAGCAATCCCTCTTCTGGGGATCTACCCAAACAACTTGAAAACCTTAGTTCATTGCAGCACTGTTCACAGTGACCAAAACATGGAAACAACCAAAGTGCCCTGCGACAGATGACTGGATAAAGAAGCTGTGGTACATATACACAATGGAATATTACTCAGCTGTAAGAAAAGATGAAATATTGCCACTTACAACAAAATGGATGGACCTGGAGATCATCATGCTTAGTGAAATAAGCCAGACAAAAAAACCCAAAAACTGTATGCCTTCACTCATATGCGGAATATAAAACTGAAAGCAACAACAATAACGATAAGAAATGAACAAACAAACAAATAACTCATGGTCACAATCAATAGTTTAATGTTTATTTAGGGACAAGTGGGGAGAGGATAGGAAAAGGGAGAGGGGGTTGGAGGTGGAAGGGCAAACTAAATATATGGTGATGGAAAGAGAACTCACATTGGGTGGGGAACTTATTATACAACAAGTTGATAATGCACTGTAGAATTGTATGCCTGGAATCTATGTAATTCTTGCTAACAGATGTCACCCCCATAAGTCTAACAATAAAATAAATTATAAATAAGTAAATAAATAAGGAAAACAAATTGAAAATACAAAAAAATTTAATTTGTCACTGCACATTCCAAAGTAAAATTTGTGAACCAGGCTTAGAGACATAATACATCTTTTTATAAATTTTAAGATGAAGCATATTGTATAAACAATTTTTATTTAATGAATATATATTTTACATTCACACCTTGACAACACAGTTTCTGTATATCTGTGTAATTAAACATAGGCTTTGCAAGTGTTTTCATTTGTTTCTCTCACCCCAATGTTGACTGACTTCAACATTTTATCCTCTGTTCTCATTTCAATTTTTTTTTTTCATGTAACTACTACCTGGTTGGCTATATCCATGAATTTATTTTCTGTTTGTTTGTTTGTTTCTTTTTTCTTTTTTGGGTTATTTTTTATGGGAGAATAATCACATAAATTTAGTCTTGTTTGGGCTGACATTTTATTTACCTTGGGTGGCAAGAATTTGCAAAGGCCTGATTTAAAAAATAAATGTAAGGATATATTTATAGCTTGTGTTGCAAACCAAGAGTAGCTGGCTGAACACAGCCTTAAAATTTTTAGTGCTTTTTGTTGAGCACCCATTTCCAGGCAAAGAACCAGTGGCTGGATAACCCTCTGGGATGAAGTATGCAGATTCTTTTAGCAGGAGGAATGATAGAGAATGCTAATAGAAGATATTAGGAATCATGAAAATGGTAAATATTAGGAATCATGGCAGGTCATGGTGGTCTCCCAGAAAGCTTCTAGGTATTGACAGGTTATAAGGTACAGGCTAAAACTGGAAATTTGAGCCTTGTTGTTATTAGTGGTTTCAGAATCACTGGGGACCGGAAGTGTCTATGTTGCTCTTAGGTCTAGTTTGAGGTAAAAAATGAGAAAAAGGTGTGCTATGGGCTAATGTTCCTCCAACTGGAGTCTTATATTACAAAAGAAGATGTAGCTTGTAAGAGTTCTGCAAAGTCATTTGAAGTTCCAAACCAAAAAATTCCAGTATTTCTTTCTGAATACATTATGTACTCAGTAAACTGGTAAACTCTGTTTTTATAGGATTCCACTTAATTTTTCCAGGAAAAAGAAAAACCCCAACTCATAAGAGGCCCCAGCAAACTGTCCTGGAATGAATTTTTTCTAAAATTGGCAAGTAAGAGTAAAAACATTGCTCCTCTTGAAAAATCAGCATAGTGGCTAACACCAGAATGCCTGTTGGGAAACTAAGTTTCAATATTATTCCTGTTCTGAATGTTTCAATCTCCTTCCTATATACATTTTAGTTAAGTTTTTTGACTGAAAATGCAGCCAAAATTTATTTTTTTTACCTCCTTACTTTTTGGAGAGTTCACTGAGTTTCCTCATTTTTCTCATTTGTGGAATTAAGTCAGCATATCTCAGTGCAAGGAGATCCACCTTCAACATTCTGTGAAATATGAGTGGGTAGTTAAATTTCATTTAATTACTGGGTATCTCCTTAATAGCACAATTAAATTGCCCTCTTAATGCAATTAGTCTTTCCTGAAGGAAGGACTAATCATCAATCAATCACAGCAGTGCTATATGGTGTTAATGGTCATTCTCTTAGTGATTATTTTCTTCTTTCACTACTTCTGCTTTTCCTCACATTCTTTAATTTGAACACTTCTACATGTTATATTTGACTTTTGCTCTAAAACATTTTCAAAGATGTTTTGTCCTGTTCAACAACTCTCTCATTATTATACTTTTTTTTTTTTGCAGGTCTTTTTTAATCACCAACTTCTTTGTATCTTTATTTTTTTATGCCTCCTGGTGTTTTTCAGTAATTTAAAAGGTTCCATTCCAACAATAAAAACCTAATTTAGTTGCCTTTTTTCCCTCAGCTTCTGGCACCAAAGTATTTTCTATAACTTAACGGTTTCAAGTCATGCCATTACACACTTACTTCATGTCTTTTCAAATTAAACAAATTCCTCTTTTTTACCTACTTTTCCTCCATATTTTTGCAACCACATTATTTCTACCCATTATTAACAATTAGCTCATTTTTAAATTACTCTTGGATCCATCATTTTGTCCTGAGCAGGTCAGGGCACATGCCACATAAAAACAAAGGTGATAAAAATTATCGAGTAACAAATAATGTATTTAGTATAAACTCCCTATCATAATTTTAATATTTCTACACCACCAAAATTATTTTATTTTTTACCTTTTCTGTCATAAAGAAGCTAATTTTCTAGGAATCATTCATTATATATACTATTAACTCTCTCACCATTTCAAAGAAAAAGAATAACTATGTTTCACATGTTTATTAAAATAAAGATATCCACATGTAGACATAAATTAAATTTAAACTAGAAGCAGGGCACTGACTGAGAAGGTCAAAAGCACTTGTATGTTCCACATAGTTTGAAGGTACAAGCATATCCTGTCTTGCCTCTTTGCCTATCTCCATATTTTTATTTGCTGGCACAAGCCAACTTATTCCTAGCTAGCCAAACTTGGCCTGCCCCTTATTTCCTGCACTAATGCTAGCCTAGCACTTGCTGATTGCTGTTACTCATATCCTCATGAAATTGTGCCAGAAGAAGCAATGAAACCTATGGAAGCCAGCATACTGGAAATATTCAAGTTGAAAAATAAAAAAAAAAGTGTTATTCAGTTGTTTTGACATTGAGCCACCCACTTAAGAGCTTTTATTTTATGAGATGCATATTAGAGTTTTGACATGGGTATTTTTTTTTTGTGGTGTTCAAAGTAAGACTATGAAACTGTATGTGTTTGTAGATTGCAGCTGGCAATATACTCTATTTTCAGCTACCTGTCTTAAAAACTTACAGGCAGTATATCATTTAAGTGCACTGTGTCTGTGAATCATTTGTAATTTTTACTAAAAAAATGAAATTGTATGTAATTGATAGTTGGCTAAGTGCCAAGTGTGTAGCATGTTAAGATGAATTCCTTTACATCAGAACACAGCAATACATAAACAGTGTTGCCCATCACAATTCACAAGAGCATGTACTTGTGTCAAATGACACTGTGTTGGGCTGTAAAAGTCTTTGATCATTTTAAAAATTACCTTGTTTTTCTTATATTTGTAAAACAGTTCTCATTTAAAAATAAATGATGACACTTTTAAACACTAATGACAATTTTATATTTAAGTCTCCCTACTACAGTGTAAACAAGACTATTTCATAGCATCTTTATTTTTACTTTCCTGCAATCTGATTAGATATCTTTTCATGAAAAAAACATCACCACATCCATTATTAAATTATTAGTTGTGACTTTTGTAAAAAACTACTTTATGATCTCTAAATTACCCTTAGCTAAATATTACTAGAAAATGATGTTCATAATTTAAAATTAAAAAATTTTAATTTGTCATTGCATTGCCACAAGTAAATTTTAAAACTAAGTTTAGAATTAAGAAATATTCTTTAACATTTTAAAAGATAAATTATATTGTGGAAAAATGCTCAATTAATCAACAGACATTTTGCATACATAACTGGATGCCACAGCCTCAATGGAATTTATCATGAGCTCTGCAATTGTGTCTAGCTTTCTCTTTTCACTCTAGAGATTCTGTGTGCTGCTT
>PVJL010014957.1:0-26045 GCA_004026885.1 Lyroderma lyra | reverse complement strand
CACATTTCCAACAGGCAATCTTGTTTTCAACTTTCATTACTCATTAATATTCAATTTAGGTTCCATCTTCTTTAGATGTGTGTG
The DNA here is from genome assembly GCA_004026885.1 of Lyroderma lyra. Classification (NCBI taxonomy): domain Eukaryota; kingdom Metazoa; phylum Chordata; class Mammalia; order Chiroptera; family Megadermatidae; genus Lyroderma; species Lyroderma lyra. The sequence continues at coordinate 25,961 of PVJL010014957.1, read as the reverse complement.
ACATTTGTGAGCATCTAGTTTAATTTTGGGTGCCTGCATCAGCTTGCTTGAGTATAAGAGAGGGTTTCTGACCTGCCGAAAGATGAGATTCATTGCTCCCCAAAGGAGTGGGGGGAGGGAGGAGGCAATGATTTTGCTCTTCTGACTTGCAAATATCTTATAAAGGGAAAATCATAATTCATAACCCCATATGTACAAAATGTTTCCAACGAGTTTCATTTTGGAGATAGAAGCAATGAATTTTCTGCTAAATACAGCAAATTCAGTCACTAATTTTAAAAAATGTATTTAGTTCTGAATATGAAATGCAATCTTTGGGTGCAACTAATTCCAAATCAGCATTAAATAAATATGGAAGAGCAGCAATAGAAAATGATCTACAATTACTAATTATTGTACTATTTTAGATCCCACGTCTTTTCCTGTTCAGTTCTGCTCAGGTAACTACTGTAAAAACTAGGTACAGAAATGGATCAATAAACATTGTTCTTAATTTTTGTCTCCTACATTAGACATGAGGTTTCACTATTTTTCATGTAACTGGTGTGGTAAGCTGAGTAATAACCCCTAAAGATACTCAGGTCCGATTTCCTGGTACCTGTGAATGTTTCCTTATGGGGCAAAAGTAACTTTCCAAATCTGGTTAAGTGAAGGATCCTGTGATGTGGACATTCTCCTGGATCATTCAGATGGGCTCATAAAAGAAGCTCAACATCCCATTTCAAATGGAAAATGCAAATCAAAACCACAGTGAGATCCCATTTCACATCCTCTAGGATGCCTGTTACAAAAAAGACACACAGTAACAAGTATTGGCAAAGATGTAAAGAAATCAGAACTCTCACACATTTCTAATTGGAATGTAAAATGGGATCGTCGCTTTGGAAAGCTGGCAGTTCTTCAAAAAGTTATACATAAGATTAACATATGCCCTAACAATTCCACTCTAGGTCCAAGAGAATTTTTAAAAATGTTACATGCAACCTTGCATATAAATGTTCATAGCATAATAGCAGAAAGTATAAACAACCCAAATGCTCATCAACTGATGAATGGATAAATAAAATTTGGTATATCCTTGCAATGTAATATTATTCAACCATAAAAACATATGAAGTACTAATGCATGCTGCAATATGGATGAAGCTTGAAAATATTATACTAAGTGAAACAAGCCAGACATGAAAGGCCACATATTGTATGAGTATATTCCATTTATGTGATATGTCCAAAATAGGCACATGCATAGAGATAGAAAGTAAATTAATGTTTCCCAGGGTCTGAGAGAAGAGAAATACGAGTGACTGCTAACAGGTAGGAAGATTCTTTTGGGGGTGATGAAAGTGCTCTAAAATTAAATACTGTTGGTGGTTGCATACCTATGTAAATATAGTAAAAGTTATTAAACTGTACAGTTTAAATGGGGGAATTGCATGGTATGTGAACTATATTTCAATAAAGCCATTAAAAATGAATATACAACCAAAAGAAAAAGAAAGGAAGGAAGGAAAGGAGGGAGGGAGGGAGAGAGAAAGAAAAGAAGGAAGGAAATAACAATAAGCTTCCCTAGGAACCCCAAAGCAGAATTTTTGCTGAGTCTCCTTGACATAACTGGTTGTACAAGTAGATAAAAGTACCTTTCTGGGATATGACTTCAGGATCTCCGGAAAAGTTTCTGTGTCCCTCACAAATACTGCCCAAAATAACTCTAAGGAGAAAGACGAAGAGGGCCCAGGCTTTGAAGTGAATTGGCCCCTGGTTTTACTTGCAGTTACGCCACCTTGGAGAAACTCACATCCTGTCATTAGCCCTCTAGAAGATGCTGTCAGGACCACCCATTTTCACTCTAATCCCTTTGCATTTCTGTGTAGACTGACCTATGACATCCTTCTTTCTCAAGGGCCTGCACAGCGCCTCTGTCACAGAGGCCCTCGGGCTGACAGAGATCCCAGAGCGCCTGAGGATGTACACCACCTTTGGCCAGTGACTGATGGGGACAGGGTATAAGTACCACAGTCACCCTGTCCTCCAAGAAGACATCTCTGAAGTAAGATCCAGAGCGTCTTATGTCTTATTAAGACCCAGAGAATTCTAATTAAGAATTGAGAGCTTCCTGTAGTTTATGAGCCAAACCTGGGCACCTTTGCATGGCCTCCTACCCCTCTCCATCCCAGTATCTCCACCCCACCTAGGAAACATTTTCTGATGTCCCCTTCACAGGAATCCTCATCCCAAAGTCGGCTTCTGGGGAACCCAACCTAAGGGAGTCTCAGCTTCTGTATCTACCAAGCAACAGCTACAGGCAAAATGAGAAAAAAATCTCCATGATAATAACAGGGCAGGCCCTTGATCAACAGAGATTCTTCTCGGACTTGTGGCGTCATCACCAGTCAGAAGCTTCTCGTCCTTGCATCACTTCCTGTGCAATGCATGAGCAGAAGGACTACGAGAAACCTAAGCATACAGTGGAATGAGCGAGCGAATAAACGGGCACAGCAGGAAAACAGAAAATCTTGGATGCAACACGGCATAGTAGTTGAGAATGTGGACTCAGGCAAGCTGACCTAAGTTCGGACCTCGAGCTGACTGGGTACATTATTTATTTCTCTAAGTTTTGATTTCTCCCCCCTCTCAGTAAAATGGGGATAATCACAGTACTTACCTCATCAAACAGTTGAGAGAATTAATGGAAATCATGAAGAGACAGCACCTGCAATAAATAAACATTAGCTATTGTGGTGGTGGTGGTCGTGACCGTGCTAGTTATTGTTATTGTAGATCCATGGCAGTAGTAGTAGAAGTAATCTGGGGCCACCAGAAACAAACTTTACTGACTGCACGATTTTGCCACAATTTGAAGTTAGATCCAATTTGACAACTAGGCTAAATTCCAAACACCTACAGCAGATACAGTTTTAAATTTCATTCCAAAAGATGAAAACCTATGCCTCATGTTGAGTGCTGAAAGTGTTTTTCCTGGTGGCAGAAGGCACTAGGCTTCTGTTTCAGGCAGGTGACACCAGGCAGAGATTTTAATCAGCCCCCAAGGGGGTCTTCCTGAGCTACCCAGGCTTCTGATACTGAGAGAAGCACTGAGGCTGTCAAACTGACACTGCCGAGCAGGAAAGCCTCATAAACTAACATAAAGAGTCTTTGTGTATTTCTTTGTTTTTAATTTTAAAAAGATGAAAAATGCATGGCAGCAGGACTCAGCCAGGCATAAATTATACAGCGTGGCACGTCAGTCAGCAAGCACAACAATGAAACAAAATGATTGGGGAATCGGTAAACACCTGTAGAGGGCTGCCTCGTACACAGCTCAGACACAGCCCACGGAAAGGGCCTGCTGTGGGGGTGAGTAATAGGCTCGGCATCCCAGGAAGGGGTGCACACCTCACCTGCCCAAAGCAGCTCCCCTGGGAAACCAGAGACAAGCTTCGGTGGTACCTGCGTAAAAACAGTGGCTTCATACATTCTGACTCAGGTTCTGTCCAACAAGTGTTGCTTCTGCAATCCTATACAGTCTATTCTCCTCTCAAGAGCTAGAATGATCTTTTTACAAACAATAGCAGCAGTTCACGTCACACCCCTACTCAAAACCCTCCAATGGTTTCCATCGCACATGGTATAAAATTCAAAATTCTTCCCATGACCAGCCAATCCCAACATCGCCTGGGTCCTTAGCTGACCTCATTTCCTGCCCCTCCTCTCCTCACTCACTTTGTTGCAGCCCACTATCCTCAGATCAGCCAAGCACACACCCCACCCTCCCTAGGACCTTTGCTTCTGTTGTCCTCTCTGCCAGAATGCTTCCTTTATCACTCCCTAGGTATTTCTGAGGCTCACTTGCTTTTAAATTTCTGCTCCTCAAAGGAGCCTGTACCCAACATATGGTGTATTTATAGGTGGGTGTATTTATCACCTTTCTTACCCTAGACTGAAACTTCCATAAAAACAAGGAATTTGTCCAGTGCCTAGAACTAAGCCTGGTATAATGAATACAGTAGATTCTCAGTGAACCGGCACCCATGAGGAGTGGGAGATGCTGGATAAATATAAGTACACCCTCCACTTCCCGGCACTGGTTGCTTGAGTTTCAGTTAACGAAGAGTCTACTATATGTAACTGAATGAATAAATTTATTAAGTGCATGGTACATACCAGGCATCTGTGTTCAATAGTAGAATTCCACAAATAAAGGACCTTAGAATCTAGGACTACACTGTCTACACCTTTTTTAAAATTTTTTTTTTCTTTTTCTGGGGGGTGGGGGGATGGTAGTTCCCTGAGTGGGAATCGAACCCAGGCTGCAACATTGAGAGCTCCAAAGGCTAGCCACTACACCACCAGGTGGCTATTGAGCACTTGGAAAGGTGACCATCCCCACTCAGTGTGCAGTAAGTGTAAGTGCACACTGGATTTTGAAGACTCAGTATGAAAAAGGATGTACGTTGCCTCAATAATTTTTCATATTGATGACATTTTGACATAATAATATTTTGGATATATTGGATTAAATAAAAGATAAGATTAAAATTAATTTCATCTGTTTCTTTTCACTTTCTAAAATGTGGCTGTTAGAAAATTTTAAATTACACATTTCATTTGCATTTAGGGCTTGCATTATATTTCTATTAAGCAGAGATGGTTCAAGGGCATTGGGGGATAGTAAATGGATTATTTCCAAACAGTATGAGTTAAGAAAAAAAAAAACACTTTTTTTTTTTAATTATCAACTAGAGGATGCAGGAGGGTTAAAGGAGAACAGTGTGTACAACCTGGGTGTTCAAAGACTGCTGGAGGAACATGTTAAAGCAACACTTCTCAATTGAGTGTGCACCAAATTACCTGAGAATATTGTAAACTTGCAGATTCTGACTTAATAGGTCTGGGGTGAGGCCTGGGATTCCAAGATCCCAAGGCGTAAAGTACCACACTACGAATAGAGAAGTTTCAAAGGTCTGTTTAGAGTTGGCCGGGTGAGGAAGGAGGGGAAGGAATTCAGACCATTAGAAGCCTCCCCCAAGGCTGTTCCTGCATCTCCCTGTTGCTTGTGGCAAGATCTGATTTTTTAGCTGCTAATCTTGCACTTTAAGAACTCCCCACTGCCCCAAGCTGCTGCCCTGCCATAGATGCCTGAAGGAAGTGAGAGAATTTGGGAATTCATGTGATGTATAATGTACTAAGACATTGCCAAGAAGCTACCCTGGGTGGGAATTACACATGTTGAGCCTGAGACTTGGACCACCAGTACTTCACTCCAAGTCACGGCCTTGGCTCAGCACAGCCTGCCCCTCTTACCCTCCAGACCCACACTCTGGGCCCTGCAGTTACCTGAGGAGGGTGGGGGTGGGGGGAGGGGAATGTGGCGCTTACAGTCTAGTTAGCTAATGGCTCAGTTTAAGTGGTTATCTTGCAACTCACCTGCTTTCCCATAAATAAAGGGATTCTGAAACTTGTAGTGAGGAATACCAAGCAGGAATCTTAGGGGATTTATATAGGTTTGTCCCCGCAAAGGGTATTCAGGGTCTAAGGCAGGCACTTAGGGTTCAAATGATCACACATAGCATACTTGGGTCTCAGTACATCACAACAAGACAAAGAAATATATTTGAGAGAAACGCTGTAAGGAGAAGTTGATGTGAGAGTGGGAAAACATGGGCTGGGGTGAGCTGCTGGTATACAGTAAACCTATAAAGTAAAAGCAGAGAATAATGTGGGGAACAGTGAAGACAAGGTAATGCCAAAGCATAGAAGCCACTTGAAGGAGCATGGGTTTTATTGTGTGGGCAAAGGGGAACTGGTGTCGTGAAGTCACAGGCAAGAATTGACTGGGAGGAACCACCCTGGAAGTGGAGGGAAGTAAAGACTTAGGGGCAGCAGTACCAGATGCAGTCCCAGTTAGCAGACTCTTCATATCATTCAGGCAACAGCTGATAATAGACTTGAACTTGGAGGACTTCAAAGAACCTTTAAGAAATTAAGGCAACGGGACTTGGACATTGAAATTAGGAAGTGTGCAGCAAGAGGAATGTAGGCTGAGTCTCTGGGCTTTAGCTCAGATAAGAACATAGGTGAAAGTGCTATAAAAAGAGACCACACACACATACACGCCCCAAAGTTAGTGTTCGTGCTCTTGACCTTGGAGAGAAAGATGAACTTGACAATTTTCAAGTGCCCCGAGAATAACCAAGTGCACTGATACAACCAACTCTTAGACACATGAATCTGAAACTCAGGAGAGAAGCCACATTTGGACACGGATTTGAGAGTCATCCCAATGCAAGTGGACATTAACATCATGAGAGCAGATAACCTTGCCTAAGGACAGTGTACAGAAAAAGCAAGGCTATGAGGCAAAGACAAATGCTGAGAAGGAGAAGGAAATATGTCTGGGATGAAGCAAGGTACCAGCTCAATCAAAAGCAAGTTTCGACAAGGAATAAAAAAGGGTGTCAAAACCCAGTGGTGGTTAGAATCATCAACTGCGGGACCCGTCAAATAGGCAAAGCACAAGTCCACTAGATTAGGCTATGAGGTTGTTGGAGATCTATTCTGTAACTGTTTCAACAGAACGTTGGGGTCAGAAGTCAAATTATAGGAAACTGAAGAACAATAAAAAATGAAGAAAGTAGAGAAAGGAAATTTATTCACTTCAAAGAAGCATGGTAAGAGGAAAGGATGAAACAGGACCGTGACTCAAGGAAAACATGGCTCCTGAGAGGGTTTGAGCCTTTCTCTTATTCTTTTTGGTTGTTTTAGAAAGAAAGCGCATTTTTTTACTTTAAAATGAAAGAAATTTGAGTTTGAAAGAACTTGTAAATTCTGGGGCTAGCATCTGGCATCTGGGAGAGAACTTTTGATCCATAGTTATAACACAAGAACATGCATGCATCAGGATATCACATAGAGATAATGTGTATACACACATGCACACACACAACCCCTTAAAGTTATCAGAGTGATATACTCATATATACAGGCACATCAAAGTTATGTCACATAGTGAACACACACAGATACACATCAAAATTCGTTTTGGAGTATAATCTTAAAGTCCATGCATTTATCCTAATTTTGAAGTCTAATAAGATAGAATAGGTTGTTTGATTAGAAAACCCAAGACCCAAGTTATAGTCTTGGCTCTTCTTCCAAATGATCGTGTCAACTTTCAGTCACTTGGTTCTTCTGAGATTCTGTAAGCTTACCTGAAAAATGAGAGCCCTGAACTGGATTAGGAATGACATCTTAAATACCAACTGATGGGTTGATACCAGCTGCTTGGCCTGCTATGTTGAAAAGGTTTCTGAGGCTGCATCTAAACTCAGCAAGCAAAACTATTAGAAGAGACACCATGTTGGCCACAGGCAGGAAAGTAGTAGTGCTAAGTGTTTATCATTTCTAAACTCCTAAACTAGAACATACTATGATTCATTAAGTGTATTATCATGTCGTACATTATGATTTTGACCCAGTAAAATGCTCTATAGCCATTTTGACCCCTTGTTTAGACCAAACCTCATTATTTTTTTTACTAAGAAAATTAATAGATCTGAGATCACTATTTCTGTGGTTTCATTCAGAAACTAGGCTATTCTTTTCTGTTTACCTTTCTAATAGGCTTCTGTAACAGCCATACCAGTTAGGGAAATAAAACATTGGTTGTACAAAATGCCTTCAGATACTTGGAACTGCATTGTTTACTGACTATATGAGGCCTCAAATAGTCTAAGAATATCTTGGACTGTGACAGAAATTATTTTGAAGCCATATCTATTGGTCCTTTCTTGCTAGATTCAAATGTCATAGTTACAGCAGTTCTAGCACCCAAGTGAGGGAGCCAATGCCTATCCTTACATAAAGGTCCATTGCCCTACGATGGCCCTGATGCAATCACAGAAGTGTATAATAACTAGTTCTCATAAGCACAATGATGGAAGATTCTCCCTCTCTCAACCACCGCTAGTCTCTTAGGGATATTTGATTTCTAATTGGCTACCATAAATACAATTCTGCTTACATCTTCATGTGGATTCAGGCCCTGCCATTAACATCTGACATTTCTATCTGGTGGCCTGTAATTTCTGATAATACTGCCTATAGCACTGTTAGGAAGCGCAAGTGAAATATAAAGAAAAGCATTTTGTCAAGTCCGGGTTATTATATCCATAAACAGTATTATGACTCTTTCTACCCTCTTCCCTAGCATAGAGGCCCTAAATAGGGAAAGGTAGGATGATTTATAACTGCACACATGACTGGTACTTGGTCGAAAAACCAGAGAGGCAATCCACTAGGCTTTCAGCAAAACACCCTCTAACTCAAAAGGTATTAGTTCACAAGGCCAGCAAACTTGGCCATTAATATCTCTATTTTATTTTTATAAGTATTTATAAAATGCAAGCATTTCTATTGGTAAGAAAGGTTTATTTAATACAGAGCCAGCGAGTGCCCCACTCCTCCCACCGTGTGTCTATCCCCTCAGGAGGTACGTAGGCAATCTTCAGCTGTCTGTGAACATCGCTTCCGTCCCATTTGTCCTTTTATCTCCTGGAGGATCTCCACTGACCTGTGTGCTTCTCCTCCATTGCCTCTCTTTGATATCACTCTTCCTCTCTAGTCATTTCCATCTCATTGCTCTTTTCAGCATTTGAAGCCTCTCTCCAGCGAGTTCTCCGTATTACTGATGCAATTATCCACAGGGTCTACTGTCCTGCTCCTAACACATTGCTAGATTCTGCCAACTCATTTTTGTTTTTCTTTTATTTCAAAGCCATTATTCTTGTTTCTGTCTGGCTTCTTTTTTGATTTTTGCCTTCCTATAAGCAAGCTTACTTTTGATATGCACTGTCTTATCTTATTTTTAATCTTGTGTTTCATAGAATCCAGGCTTAATTGAATTTTATTGAAAGTACAAGCAGATGCTGCCTTAAATTACTTTTGTTTCCTACGGTAAATCTTTTTGCAAGTATGGCCTTTCTTTGCCTCCTGCGAGCTCTGTTCTTCTTTTATGCTTCAAAGTCTTTTTCCAAATTGATGTGTGTGGACTTTTCCTCCAGTTTACCCATACTCAAAAATGAGAATTCTACAAAGGCCTAAAATCTCCAGAAATGGGTATAATTGAGATCTAAAAACCAGGTGCTTTCTCAGTTTCAGGGAAAGACCTCATTTGCACAGGGGCAACCAGGACCAGCTACATAACTTTCTGGATCCAGTCCAAAGAATAAATGCAGAGCCCCTTGTTCAAAAATGATTAAGAAGTTCACGATGGTGACAGCAGAATATGCCTGCAAGCACCGGGCCCTTCTGAACGAGGGACCCTGTATGCCTGCAAACACCCATGAAGCCAGTCTTGGAGAGGGGTGCCCCCCATCATTCAAAGCAGGGTACTGGACCACCAAGCAGGACTTATAAGGAAGTGTCTATGAACTGGATTTTTAAACCTCAGCCCCACACCCACCTAAAAGGTATCAAAGAGTTGAATTGGAGTGGCTGAAAAAGGAGTTGGAATTTGGAGAATTTCTCTAGAGTGAAGCATCAGTGTGCTGGGAGAAGTCCCCCCCTACAGTGATCGCAGCTTTAGGAAGACCCTCTGAAGAGTTGTCTGTAGGGAGGAGATGTGAGCAGGCAGTGCGAGAACAGCTGCAGCCTTAGCCAGAGAAATGCAGTGGAGTGTTCCCAGGGAGAAATCTCTGAGAACTTACACAAGTGCCCTGGGAAAGAGAGACTGGGCTTTGAATACCTGCCAAGCCCGGAGAGACTCAGATCACAGGAATGCCGGCCAAGAGGGCCCTTTCCTGCCCCTGTCCCCCGGTCTGGGTGTAGGGTCTGAGAAGCCGCAGAGCAGAGACAAGAGACAAGATTTCTATGAAGGCTTTGACTATTACCCAGTACTGAAATGAGACTGACTGCTCAGTGACTCGAAGTGATCGGAATAAGTGGACCAGCCAGCGAGTTCACCAAAGGTCAAGGCGAAGAACCAATAACATAGCGGGATGGCATAGAGTTGCTTTCTAGTTCCTCCTCATCACATTCTGCTTACTTAAATGCACAGCATTTGTCCCCTTCCCGTGGATCTCAAGTTCTGCTTGTTTGCTGGGGAGAGACCTCTTGCTGAATCTTCAGGCTGAGCACCCATTGCCTTTTCCATGATCCAGCTTTGCAAAGGGGGCAGCAGGGAGCAAAGGGCCGCTGCTAACTTCCATCCGTTCGCTGCAGCTGCAGCTCCAGGTGCCAGGCCTGGTGAGAGATGCCTCTGCTCCCTCAGGACACCCCCCGGGCCTTACCACTGCCTCAGCAAGCCCGACACACCTCCCCACCCACCAGGCCCCACTTCCCATCACCCCGAGCCCAAAGAATCTGCTGATCTGAGAAGATGCTCCTACCAGCCTTCCACTTCAGGGTCAGCTGCCTCTAATTCTGTCCCTGAATGATGGAGGGAAGGGTATAAGCGGCGGAGATGAGACCCCACTGGGGCATCTCCACTGACTCGAGCGTTTTCTGCACAGACAACTGTCCGCCATACTCTGCCCCTCAGCCTGCGCCTCCCTTCAGCCCAACACCTTCTGCTCTGAGAGCTACAGCCCACTGGCAAACTTTGATGAAGGCACTGGATCCCCATCCTGGCTGTACCCCAGAATCACCTAGATGGTATTTCACCCTCCAGTGCCTAGGTCTCACCCCAGACCAATGGCAACCAAATAAGGTTGAGACACCTGGGCTTTTCATACTCTCCCAGCAATCCTAACGTGCAGGGTGACTCACAAGCTATTTCTTTTTTCTTTTTTCTTTTTCTTTTTTTTTTTTTTTTGCTCAATTCAGTCTCTTCTTGCAGAGATGTCTCATAGCCCTTGGCATGTGGGTGACAGTGTTTCCTATTTTTCAGTGCTGACACAGTTTTTTTTTCATATTATTATATTGAGATCAATTCAGATTTGTCTGCAATACAAGGAAGACTCTCCTAACTGTCAGTGTTAGGAAATAACTGTGTAACCTAAGGGAAATATGAAATCTTCCTCCTCAGAGCTTATAAAAACAAGCCAGTCGCCTCATTTTCTGCAGCTGTTTAGGCAGTTACTGGGCCCAGGTCCTTTCTCAGGCTGTGGATTTATGCTGGAATTCTAATCAGTCCTAGGGGTGCATGTCCTTCCATCATTAAAAATTTTCCATGGACACTCCTTCCTTAGTGAAAGAGCCAAGGTGAAGGGTTGATCCTGTGCACAATAAGTAGGCAAATCCAGATACCTTTGTGATCCAAATTCCTCATCTCTCCATAATTGCAATATTTGATTGATGTTTGAATTTGAAAAGTATATTATTTACTCTAAAGCTAAATTCAAGACTGCAGGAAAGTGTAGAACTTCTTCCACAGGAATAAAATTCATCTTGATGTCTATTCCACGCAAATTTAAATATTAAAATGCAACAATCACAAAATGCATTTGATTACATGCAGCCTCTAACTTGTCTCTGTCCATTACCCTGAGCATCAGCAATTATTGTCACTTTGTGCCTTAATAAGCTTTCACATTAGTCCCCTCTTTAGGTGGCTGAGTATGCATTTCCTCAAGGATTTTGTTCACCTTCATTTACCTTCAGAGCTTGGAATGGAAATCGCACTACCTCAGATATCTGGCTTTTTCATCCAGACTTCCTCTACCCCAAGTACCGCGAGCAGATTGCTTTGTGCCCTTGCCATCCTGAGCACAATCCAGGTGCTGAGCACAAGAGGCCGTGAATAAATGATGAAACCAAGTTTTAGCTTAGAGCTTGCTGTGTTCCGTTTGCATAGCTATAATGTCAGATTCATTATTCATGAGCATATGTTACAATGGCCCTCCCCCTATAGCTCAATCCTCCACTGCCTCTGACTCTCAGATGTGCAAGATGAACCATCTCTCCAGCAGCTTGGAGCAATTTCTCCTTTCCAAGTGCACCGTGGAATGATGGCCCTATTTCTTATGCAAGTGTGGATCCTTGGATGCATAACATTTACAAGCTAACATAAAATAAAACTGATGGTTTTGATACTGAAAGTCATCAGCATATTGGGTCAATAGAAAAACGAAGGAGCAGGGACTGTCTTTAGGATTAGTGGGATTGCACTATTAAAAATCATCAGGAAACATTGTCACTTAGAAGGAGAAGATCTTTGGGAAGAATGGCATTCTGGACACTGTGCTTTACTTTAGGTGATCGTTATCTTCTCTGTTAATAAGACCAATTCACTCTTCCGTTGTACTTCCTATGTATGGGGCACTGTTCTAAGTGCCTTCCACATACTAAGTCATGTGATCTTTAATAGCTCTAGGATGCAAATGATATCATTATCATCATCATCATCTCCATCACCATCTCCATTTTCCAGATGAAGAAAGTGAACCATAGAAAGGCTGGAGAACTTGCTCAAAGTCACAGAGTCAAGATGTGAGCCCACAGATGCTGATTACAGAATCTGAGCATAGCACTGCACTGTATGGCCTTCAGAGAGTGACACACATGAAAGAGTCTCTTGCTGGATGCCTAGAGATAACATAGAGTAGAAAATATTTTGAAAATAAGAAATGTAAAAGCATGCTGGATGGGGCAGGGGACAAACCACTAAGTTTAGGTTTGCCTATGATCTGCCCTCCAACCCCATTACCTTTGTCCTCATCTCCTACCTGTCTCCCCTTAACTTCTATTCTCACCACTCTGGCCTCCCTGGAACAACTTGACACACCACAAATGTTCCCACTTCAAAGCCTTCACAGCCCCTGTTCTCTCTTCCTAGAATGCTAAGAGACCTATGGCTTACCCCTTTACCTCTTTCACTTGTCACCTCATCAGAGAAGTCTTGTTTGACCACCCAATATAAAACAGTGCCACACCATCTATCCCTCCAACCATCATGCTCTGTCCCCTTTCCCTGCTTCCTTTGTCTACACAATAGTTATCACCTTCTGTCTGACATAATACACAGGTACTCATTTATTTGCATTTTAGCTGTCCCCAACTACGTGCCACTGTAGTGTGAGCTCCATGAGTGAAAGGACTTCTGTTAATTTGGTTCACTGATCTATTTCGAGCACCTAGGATTATGCCTTCTACATTAGACACTCAATACACATTAATTAAATAAATGGATGAATGAATGACTCTGAACTACTTACTTTACAATTCTATCAAAGACAACCTCCAATTGAAAGATAAAACTTGAGATACATTATAGGTCTGCCATGTTATAGTTGGTTATTTGTGTCTAGGGGTGTAATATAAGAAGGCTCACTGACAAATTAAATCACTGGTCTTCTTAGCAGTGATAAGATTAGACCAGATAAATTTTTAGATAGAAACCAATATAAGTATAATTACTGTACAAGTAAAAGTTTTTTTGGCAGAGATGCTAATGTGTCCTTCCTAGTACAGATCTTAGAATACTAGGCATGCAATCTATAGGGGATAAAGTAAAAATATAGGTTGGGTGTTGCAAAAATGATCAAAGTCTTACAGTTAGATATAAGTTCAAGTCCTGGCTATGCTCCTCATTGCTCTATGCCCTTTAGCAAATTAATTAGCTTCATCTCATCTATAAAATGGGAATGGGTAGTAATGTGGCAACATTGACCTTCAGAGCTATTGGAAAGATCAAGGTGAAAATGTTTAGCACATAATTGGTTTCCTATTTCTTCCTCTAAGACTTCAGCAAAAGTGGCATGAGTGAGTGCAAGTTTGAAAGCATAAAACAATCAACAAGACTATTTAAAAAGGAAAAACAAAAACATAAAATTCCACAAAATCTCCAACCAAGTATAACTGATCCTCTTCTTTATTTCTAATAGCTCCCACAGTTCTACATCATTAATTTATTTAACAAATCATTAGCAGAATTAATTTATTAATATTTACTTGGTTCTCACTACATGCCAGATATCTCCACTTAGTAATTGTATCTTATTAGCTCTCTTTTATAATTAATACTTTATTGGTAAAGGATAACTTTACTGTTCTTCTTGCTCCCAAAATGCAAGTATAGAATGAGAAAGCATTGTCAGTATTTAAGATGATCTGGTTTCCATAAGGAGAATGGAGATACTGTATGTTATTCTTGACATAAACAACTAAAAATACCATGAGAAACACTTTGTGTCTTCAGTATTAGGATAAATCTATGGATAGCAAAGGGTGGATGATGCAGCTGTAGCATAGAGCAGAAATGAAATGATTAGTTTGGGCCCAGAGTCATTTATTCTTTTAGTTTATATCTAATCACTCTACTTCTCTCATGGGACCATTAACTTCCAAATGCATGGCTTTAAGCCTAAGAAAAAACATCGCGTGTAGTAAAGTCTTATTTTATTATTAATTAGTTCTCTCCAGGCTCAAGGGATGGTTCGTGTCTTTCTGTTTCTGTTGGGGAACAGATTGTCTCAGGGCTGTTATTGGACAGCCTTTTATTGGCAGAACTACACAAACAACGTAATCCCGTTTACTTCAAGGGGAGAGCTGCTCCTGCCAACTCCAGGAAGAGATCACTGAAAATCACAGCACAGGTAGTAGGGGACATGACACTTGCATCACCCAGGACTTGTTCACCTTCTAAGTACTGTGGATAGTGTCTCACCTAGCATAGGCAAGTCAAGGCTCGATGTCCCCTCTCCCTGACCAACTCTAAGTCTGGGAGGTATTGGGCGTGATCTCTGAAGTCCAATCCTTGTCCCAGGTCTTATAACTAAGTGGTAACAGAGTTGAAACTAGAGCTCAACCTCTTAAATCCTTGTCGATAGCTCTTCTCACAAAATCCTTCCCTCTTTCACCCCACGTACTTTGGTCTGCCTCCTGGCTTTTGTGATTTCTCTTCTGTCAAAGGTAGCCCGTCAATTTACAGGTCAGGTTTGTTTGAATGACACCTCTTTGAAGCGATATACTTTTGAAAAGCGCATAACAAAATTATTCCTAAGAAAAGTCCTGAAATAGGTAGAAATTATTTATTTATTCTCATAACCATTATGGTTCCCACTTGGATGATGGAAAAAGTAAAACAGTCTTAAGGAACTGGTGAAATGTTTTTATAAACTAAGTGCAGGGTTAACTGATTACTGCACTTGATTCATTAGTTCTATCCAAAAAGCAATGTTACTTCTCGACTATAAACATATTTATTTAATTAAAATTTGGAACTCATATTGTTAACAGAAGAGAGTGAGAATGAATGAGTCAGTTGCTTTGAGGGAAATAAATGCCTGAAGTTTCACAAAATGTTATCAAAACCAACAGAAGGAAAAAAAAGAAAAAAGAATATCCCAAGATTTCTAGTGGGTTTTAATTTTATTGAATGAGCATGGCGGGTCAGTTTTCAGAAAATGTAAACTACACATTTGTACTCTTTTTTGTACTGTCTGAAAGAACGTAAACTATCTGAGAGAGATGACTGTGATTTACAATTACAAAATAAAATTTATTTGGGGAAATGGGCCTGAATTATCAATAAATGTAAACATAAAATAGTTTGAGTTATTGTATTATTTCAAATATATTATAGACAAATTGGAATTACCAACCATATCTTTCTGTCAGCATGGTTAGTACAAGTGCTGACAATTAAGTTCGCGAACTTATCACCATGCACTTACGTCGGCAGCAGTGTACCAACAACTCGGTAAGGTTTCATAACCTTAATGTATCTGTGTGTCACAGCTGTGATCATGTCGTTGTGTGGTGGTGTCTTGCTGAGTGGCATTCCTTATTGCTGTGGTGTGTTTCTGTGTGCTGTGGAGAGAATGTCAGAGCTTAAATTAGAGAAACCAACGAACATTAAATTTCTTGTTAAACTTGGCAAGAGTAGAAGTGAAATCAGGGACATGTTAGTCCAAGTGTATGGGGATAATGCCATGACAAAAATGACAGTGTACAAATGGATTAAATGTTTTTTTCTGAGGACAGAGAAAATGCCACTGATGAAGAGAAGTAAGGGCAGCCAGTAATGAGCAGAACTGATGAAACCATTGCAAAAATTTGTCAAATTGTGCATCGGAATCCTCGGCTGACTATGAGAAGCATAGCAGACCAAGGAAACATCAATAGAGAAACAATTAGGAAAAGCTTAACTGAAAATCTTGGCATGAGAAAGGTATGTGCAAAAAATGGTCCTAAAGAAGCTCACCAATGAACAAAAGTAAAGGAGAGTTGAAGTTTGCTAAGACCATTTGGAGAGGCAATAAGATGTTTTGGGCAGTGTTATCACTGGTGATGATGAACCATGAGTGTACCAATATGACCCTGAAATAAAGCATCAAAGTGTGCAATGGAAGTCAGCCAATTCTCCACAACCAGAAAAGTTCCATTAGTCCCAATTGAGTCAAAATGATGTTGCTAATTTATTTTGGTATCAGACGGATTGTTCATTATGAATTTGTACCAGCAGAACAAACAGTCAACAAAGTTTACTACTTGGAAATGCTGAAAAGCCTGCCTGAAAAAGTTAGACGAAGACCACATAAACTTTTCACCAACAGCTCATGGCTCTTGCATCACATCAATGTACCAGCTCACACGGCACTGTCTGTGAGGGAGTTTTTAGCCAGTACACAAATAACTGTATTGGAGCACCCCCCTATTCACCTGATCTGGCCCCCAGTGACTTTTTTCTTTATCCAAAGATAAAGGAAATATTGAAAGGAAGACATTTTGATGACATTCAAGACATCAAGGGTAATACAATGACAGCTCTAATGGCCATTCCAGTAAGATTCAATATTTCTTTGAAGTGTGGACTAGGCGCTGGAGTCAGTGCATATCTTCCCAAGGGGAGTACTTCAAAGGTGACCATAGTGATATTCAGCAATGACGTAGGTAACACTTTTTCTAAGATGAGTTCGTGAACTTAATTGTCAGTTATTTAATTATAAATAACTGAGTCATTTATAATGAGCAGCCCTCCTGGGCATTAAAAACAATTTGTTTAAAATTTTTTTAAAGTTTATTTTCTTAGTAAATAGATCCCCTGACTCCTACCCCTACTATCACCATTAAAAAAAAAAAAAAAAAAAAAAAAAAACATGTTGGCACTTTATATTTCCTTAGCAGTCCTTTTTTCCCAACACCTATAGAATTATTTCTGAATCTTATAGCTGGAGCTTAAGTCAAAAAGATTGAACAGTCTATGAATTTAACTATATAAAAGTTTCAGTTCTCAGAAAGTAAAATTCATAAGAAATCACCAATAATCTTTAGCACCTGAAGACCTCTAGCATATACCTATGATTTTCATTCACAAGAGTCCAAACCTGCTCTAGCCTCTTGGAACACTTGCTCTTGGACACTTTCTCTGGGAACCTAGCTACCATAATGAGGGACACCCAAAGCACGTGGGGAGGTCATGAGGAGGTGCTCTAGCCTGCAACACCAGCTGAGCTTCCAGCTGAGCTCTCAGCAACAGCCAGTCATGTGAATGAGCTATTTCAGATGTGCAGCCCAGACAAGCCTTCAGAGGACCACAGCCTTAGGCAATGTGTGGGAGACCCTAAGCAAGAACTGTACAGTTGAACCTGGTCAAGCCACAGAACTGATGATAAGTCATTGTTGTCTTAAGCCGTTAAGTTTTGGAGTGGTTTGTTGTGCAGAAATAAACCACTGAAAAAGTTTATGATTAGATTTAGTTCCCTCCTGCTGGATCTATAGTAAGTCTCTGAATCTGCTTATTTGACATCCAATTATCTGATTTCTAAATAGTCCCATCTACATCCCTGTCCCACACTCCTCCATCCTCCACAACTGAAATCACTGGACACGCAGCACAACTCCACCTATCTTGCATTCTAAAACCAAATTATCTTTCTGTACCTCTTAAATCTCAACTTCTTGTCTTAATTGCTCTCTATCAACAAATCTACCAATGGTACTCAACCTTGACTGCATATCAGAATCACTGGAAGTATTGAAAATATCAGTGGTTGCTAGTTCCCACCCTCAGAGATTCTCATTGGTCTAGAACAGGGGTGTCCAATCTTTTGGCTTCCCTGGGCCACAGTGAAAGAAGAAGAATTGTCTTGGGCCACACATAAAACACACTGATACTAACGATAGCTGATGAGCTAAAAAAAAAAAAAAAAAAACCTCCATGCATAATTTTTTGTAAGGTTTTAAGAAAGTTTATGAATTTGTGTTGGGCCACATTCAAAACCATCCTGGGTCACATGCAGCCTGTGGGCCATGGGTTGGACAAGCTTAGTCTAGATGGTTTCTCTACGCTGGCACCACTGATCTTTTGGGTCAGACATGAGGATCTAGCTATCTTCTATACTATACGATGCTTAGCAGTATCCTGGCCTCTACCCATTAGACCTCAGTAGCACCTTTACAGTTTTGATAACCAAAAATGCCTCTAAATGTTGCCAAATGTTCACTGGGAGGACAACGTTACTCCCAGTTGAGAACTGCTGATCTAGGGTTAAGACTGGGCATCAAGATACTTTCAAACTCCCCAGGAGATTCTAATGTGCAATCAAGGTTGAGCAGTGCTAATCTATAGTGTGCTACATTTTAAATTTAAATGTGTATATGAATCACCTGGGGATCTTGTTAAAATGCAGATTCTGATATGGTAGGTCTGGGGTGGATCCAAGATTCTCCATTGCTCACAGGTTTGTAGGTGACTTGATGTGGTTTTCAATCCACTTACTGTGTAGCAAGGAAGTAGGCTTTGCAGTTTGCCTGAGGGCTGTACTTATACTTAGTACTTTCATATGGGTACCCCCAAGGACCTTCTCCCAATTGCCCCCAGAGAAAAATGGTTATTGGTGATTGTTGAAACAGGGTACCTACATTCTCCACAGTAGGCAAAAAGTGCCTAAATATAGGGTAGCAGAGAAATTACATCCAGTGAATTATTCCCTTCTTAGGGAGCACTGGGCTGCGGACTACATATTGCATTTCACCAGGGTAGAAGGTGCCAGCAGATTAAGAGAAAACTTCCCTACAGTTTGCTGCTTACCTTTGCCAAGGAAGAAAGCCAAACAATGCCTTGAGCTGCCAGCCTTTTTCAATAATACACTTCACATTGCCAGTCGTCAGAAAGGCTGTGTGTGGGACCAAGATTTCCCCCTGCTGCTGGAGCCCACCTGCAGCACTCCTTAGGCATTTACAAGTTCACAGCTTTAACGAAGGATGCAGGGGTTAAACAAATGAGTCAAGAGAGCAGATTTTTAGTTTGCAGAGGGATTTCAGCAAGTCAATTCTAGTCCCTAAAGGACAGAGGTCAAACTACAATCCAGTCAAGACAGACTAGCCTTTTGGAATTCACACAAAACTGTGGAAAGGTTACGTCTTCCTACGTTCACAATATGGGGTGCAGAGGGTTTGTACAACTCTGTTCTGCTTTGGCTTTTGTCCAGCAGAAATACTCTTTCATTTTGGTGGTGTTTATTTGCACTAAAATCATTTCAGAAGTAGATTCTCTCTCACCTGGAAAAATCTAACCAGGAACTTGACAATGCTAGTGGCTAAGGAGTCCTCTGAGAATATTATTTAAATCATATTAGCTCCAAAGAAAAAAATGTCATCTCATTGTTTGGGGATCTACAATAAAGTACAAACCGACCTATGGATTCTCTCATTGCCTCAATGTGTGTTACACAATACCACTGTACTTGTCACCTAAAAAGGATACAAAGCAGGGGTATATAATCTTGAATATAGACTGTCCAGAGAAACAATTCTAATTAATTTTAGAGATTGCTTTTGGGTTTAGAAACTGTGAAGATCTCTCTTTTTCATGTTCCTAAGAAATAATTCCAAACCAATTTAAGTATATAGACACTACTTAATCCTGAATAGATCTGCTCTGAAACCCATATTTATTTCCTTACTTTGG
Source organism: Lyroderma lyra (assembly GCA_004026885.1). NCBI lineage: Eukaryota > Metazoa > Chordata > Mammalia > Chiroptera > Megadermatidae > Lyroderma > Lyroderma lyra. The sequence continues at coordinate 6,112 of PVJL010014957.1, read as the reverse complement.
AGAAGGGGATTGACTGTGAGAATGGAAGCTCAAGTTTCCATTTATCTCTCTTTTTCTGGAAACCTTACACCCAATCAGACTCATCAGTTGGCTTCCAACTTCCTCTCCTCTTGACCATATCCGAGCTCCTCTCAGATCAGCCTGCAGGGACATCTAGCAATGTCTAAAGACATTATTGGTTGTCACGAGTATTGGATTGCAACTGTGTCATGGATAGGCACTAGCAATGCTGCTAGATACCCCGTAATACACAAGACAGTCCCCCACAACAAAGAATTATCCAATCCAAAATGTCCATTGTGCTGCTATTGAGAAACCCTGTCTTAGATTTTTAGACATTCAAATAAGATCCTCAACTAAAGGCTGCTGGAGACTACAGGCCTCATCTTACTACCTAAAATTCTATTCTGAGATAAGAAACAGAAAAAGAAGAGAAAGGACTCTTATAAGTAATTCCTTTACCTCTCCGTAAGGACAGAGATCTTCTCATTCTTGTTCCTCTCTGCTACCCAAGAGGGGAGCAGTGACTAAGACAGTAGGTGCTTCATAAATACGTACAGAGGATGCCAAAAATCCATATAAACATTGTAAGGAAAATACTATATTAAAATTGTAATACTCAATATATACCAAGACCAAAAGATGAATACAAGTCACGTTTGACTTCTCCAATTACAAGAGGTACTCAAAGAGGTTACCATCAGTATTTATGTAATACATAGATAACATCTCTCAAAATGTGTATGCGTATTTTTGGCACCCCCAGTATTTGTCGAAGGAATGAACCAATCCCACCCCTCAGTTCAAGGTTATCCTCATAGAGAAAAGCTATAAAACAAGCCTTCTTGTGGTCCACAGTCTTTTTCAGGCAGTGTGGTATAGCACAGTGCTGCTCAGGCTTTAACGTGTCTGAATGAATCACTAGGGGCTCTTGTTAAAAATGAACCCTTAAATATGCACGTTCTGATTCAGTAGCTCCAGGATGAGGCCTGAGAGTCTGCGTTTCCCACAGGCTTCCAGAGAAAGCGGACACACTCCAGGTCACACTGAGCAGCAAGAGCCACGTCTAGACTACTCTAGACTATGCCAGGACGTTTTCCATCTTTGTCAGCCTCCGTATCCTAGCGTAGAAAACAGGGAGGAACATAAAATTCTCTGCTATGCCAACATGAAAAAATTGTTGTGATGACTAAATAAAAAACAAATTATGCCCTGATATAATCTAGAAACTTCACAAGGGTCTTCAGAAATCACATAAACTAAACTCTTCCATTTTTAAGTGAGGAAGAGGGGCCCAGGGACCTTAACTTGCCCACGGTCACACTGGTGATTGGCTGTAGAGTCTGAACCAGACTTCCCCCCTGACTCCAGATCCAGCCATCTCTCCCCTGTCTGGGTGCGGGCTTCAGGCACTGGGCAGTACCTAGCACTGCAGGTCTAGCTGCTGTTTACTTGTCTCTGTGTTTCTCATGATACTGTTGCATAATGCCTTAACCAAACATGAACCCCAACTGCTCTTTCAAGTCCACCCGCCACTCCACCCATATCTGATTGTCACATGCAATGAGAATGGCAGGCTGTGGCCATGTCTCTGAAAACGTCATTACAGTCTGCTGCTCCATCTTCTGCATCACAATGTCCTTATCCTAGGGTTTGCTACCCTGATGTATCGGAGAAACACAAACCCAATTAACCACAGGCAAAAAGAGCAGTTAGCCTGGTGCCAAACAACAGACGAGGCACCCAGCTGGGACTAAAACCCTACATTTAGATTCCCTGTGCATGCTCCAAACCTCTTCAGAGAGAACACAGCCCTCCACTGTTTACACCAAATCCTCATTAGTCCAACAGCCTGTTGTCTTAATACTAAAAACCTGCTCATCAATAGCAATTTAGGTAAAGGGAAATTATATTTAAAGAGAAACATTCTATCATTTATGGGTTCGCTTTAAGAATTCTACTCTCCAGTTGCCTCAAAATAATCTTGGGTCTGCTCTTCTTCTCCTGCAATGTAGATAATACCGTTCTGAGAACTCAAGTTGTATTCCTGTGTCTTTTGCCTCCCCGTTGAAGCACTCCTCTGATTCGCGTGGATTTTTAGTGCCATCTAGTGGTCAATCTTCAAATGTGAAAAATAATGAAGTTTGACAAGCAGAATTGGGTCTTAAAATAATCGGATAGTCTCTCTTCCTGAGACTTAGCAGATCTGCCATATGTGAATTACTAATAATATTTGAAAATTTTAAATACTGCCTTTCAAATAATTTGCATATAAGTTTGAGCATCCTTTTTAAAAAGGATGTAACTTCTTAATCAAAAAGCATTTGTAAGATTCTTGTAATTAGAGTTTTTCTATTACAGGTTGCAGACAATTTGGAGCATTCTTCATAAATTTTTAATTTGAAAGACAGGTATTTAAACCTTATAAGTAGCTTAGCCCTTCTGAGTAACTTCCATTGGTGCTTTCTATTTGCTCTGATAACTCTACCCACTTCTATTACAAAGAAGAGCAATAACTCGGTATTTCATTCTCTAGAGAGACAAAAACATCTCTTCTTGCTCCCTCTTCCTTGGAAAGGACAGAGACTGGAAAGATGGCAGCTCCCTCCTCTTCCTCCATTCACACTGCCCTCAATCTCCACGCCTTCCTAGGTTTGGAATCTCCTGGCCCACTACCTGCACTGAAGTAAATCTGGGTGAATGCTGAAGGATGAGGGCTCCTCTGTCCATTTTCTGTTCAATGGCAGACAAACCACTCTGGACAGAAGTTAAACAATGTGTCTACAGACTCATCACCAGATCGTAACAGAGTTGGAGTTATGGTTTAGATTTCCAGCTCCTGATCTCATGCTTCTTCAACATCAAAAAGAAATTGTAGCAGAAACGGCATTTAGAAAAGTGCATTTAGACCCCAGGTACTCAGAGAAAATATGTACAAATGAAATACAGCCAGAGAGATATGAAAACAGATGTCCTTTTACAGCACAAATGGAGATTTCAAAAGGAATTTTTCATGAAAAATGATGAGATATCCTTGGACAGCAACTACTATTGAAAGCTAACTACAATTTACTTTGCTTTGTTTTTAATAACATTTGGTTTTTCTGAGAAAAATGTTAACTATAGAAAATAGCATAAAGTAAAACTTTAGTTATCCCTCATAGCCCAAAAATCCTTTGATTTTTTTTTCCTGTATATGTATAGATATAAAGATTGGGATAATATATAAACTAGTTTTTGTCATGTGTTTTTTTTTCACCTAATAATATATTATGAACATTTTCCCATGTAATTAAATATATTTAAGACTTCAAAATATCCCATCACACAAATGCACCATGTTTAATTTAACCAACACATATTGGTAGACATTCAATTGTTCCTAAATTCTTGCTCTTATAGCTAAATAATTCTGACATGAACTTCCTGCTATACAAATAAGACAAATATAAATATTAATTACAAATTAATTTCCAGAACTTAAATTGCTGGGTCAAAGGATGTGAATGCATTTACATTTTGTGATACACAACAACAAACTGATCACTAGAAATGGAAACATCAATGAACTCTTGGCTGGACCTCGTAAAAGAATAAGTACAATATTTTCTTCAAGAAAGGAGGCACGACCAAACCTGCCTCCCCTCACAAGGTGTCTCCTTGAGCATCCTGTAGACCTAATTAAGCGACTCAGTCTTTTCATTTCAGGGACAAAATGGGGTCAACAGAAGGAAATCCCACAGTCCCACCCTCTGTCACGCCAAAGACAGGTCCTTTCCATTGGGTCAAGTGGGCACACATGCAAGGTACTGGGCCCTGAGCTGCCTTATTATTATTCAAGTAGAATCTAGAAACTGTGTGGAGATAGCTACAGCTGGAAGGCAGAAAGAGGGAAGTGAGTTAGAAAGGCAGAAGCCAGAATCACATCTCCATTGAGGTAACTGCACTTTGGAGGCCTTCCTGCAGGGAAGTCCCCCAAGAGCAAACAGCACCTCTATACTTACACAGAGAGATCACCTACCTATCGTTGTTGGGTGGGGAAGCTGCAGTGTGTAAGAGGAAGCCAAGGAGTAGAAGGGCCTCTGCCCTTTCACCTATTCCCTTACCACTACCTCAACCCTGAGTAGCCAAGGGCAGTGTAGGAGCTGACCACACCACCTTTCCACCACAGAGTCATCCAGCCACAGGTGAGGTATCTGTAGGAATTAGGTAGCAGATGAGATTAGAGTTGAACTGGATTGACTTTTAATAGCTACAAGTGCCCAGGAGGTAGCAAAGAGGCAAGAAAGAGAGATGTAACACAGCATGATTAAAAGCAATGGACGGAGAAAAAATATTTTCATGCTTCTATGTCACCAAGTTCAGACTGTTCAATAAGCCAGTTACACTAGCATCTGAACTGATGAGCTCATTGAAATTTCTGGGTTTCTGTGGCTTTGTTTGCTGAAAGTTCAGTTTTTATAGTGTAATTGAGTTCAAAGATGAGGAATCACCAGTATCAGTTACAAAGGAGATGAAGATAAACTTTCATTTGGAAAGAAACTGCATCAAATTAAACTAAATAGAATTTGTAGTTTTGTCTCAGCTCACGTCTGTCACATACGATGCCCAAGGAACAGAAATAATCAAGTCCAAATAGCATTATCAACAGAAAAATAGAAAAGATAAATTTGGTTTATTTAATTGATGTGATGTAGAAAACATAATAAAGCCGATTGGATCTTGTGTTCAAAAAATACAGTTGGTTAATGAATTTTCACTTTTCAGTTCTCTCAAAAATTCTGATTGATAGTCACAGATCATAATAATACATTTATTCTAACATGGCTACCTTTTAGAATTTGATTTCATAAAACTGAAGAAATCAGAGTCAGACATAATGAGGCTACTTCACACAATGCCTTTCCAAGGTTATAAAAGGTAGTAACTACTTTACAAATCTTCACCATAGCCCAGCCCCACCACAAGGTAAAAATCAATTGGACATTATTTACTCATTAGAGACATGTCTTTTGTTAGAATCATTAAACCCAAAGATTATTCTCTACAGGTTATTAATTTGGAAATTTTCTTATGAATGTTAATAATATACTTAGCTTCCTGTGAGCCCTTGTAAACTGTATGAGTTATTTTACTTTTTTTGCCTTGGACATTTAGGATCTTGGAGTTTAATATCTCTGGAAATTTATGAAGTTTGTCTAAAGAGATGGTGACACAGTGATTTAACTTACATGAGTATGTTAGATAGCAACCAGACTTTAGTTAATTCTTCATCTGTCCAGAACTTCTTGAACTTCAAATTGTCATATTCCTATAGATTTTCTTAAGACAGACCTCTGCTCTTCAGACACTTGAAACAAGTATGTTTCTTCAAAGAAATTTTAAAGTTCAAACATAGCACATTTTTGACCTTCTGCTTCTACAAAACTTCAATGGGTATTTCAAACAGCAACTTTTCTATCTCCTGTAGCTGGAAGCAGTGTCTTCATGTCCCTTCCATCAGAAACAACTAAGGCTTGTATTTATTCAGCAACACATAAGTAATGGATAGTGGAGACGAGGCGTGGAATTGACAAACTATACTGTTTATCACATAAAATTCATAATTCTTTTCTTCATTTCTTCAAGGTTATCATTGCATTCCATAATTTGCTAAAACTCTATTTCACTTTCAAGGGTCAGAAAACACTTAATGTAACTACCCTTTGGGTACAACTAGCTCTCCAATGCTCTTACTGAGCAGTCAACCCAACATTCTGAGTTCTCGATAGCACTCTGCCTAGAAATGGCACAGGCTGTGTCCTGATTTTACCATTTCTTGTGCAAGCTTCAGATTAATAAGATGGTGTTTTTCTATGAATGATCTACAGTGCTAATCTTTCACTAGTCTAATTCAAATTGTTTTCACCTATGGTAAGTACCAAATAGCTGGATTTTACTCTTCATGTCGAAGTGAGATCCAATCTCTCTTCCAGATAAGCCAAAGTTGAAGTTGTAAGATTGGATTGACATAAGTGTACTTCAGTGGCCTAAGGTGGCCAGGTGAGAAACTTAGGGCGACATGCAAGGCAAATTTAAAAGCCAGACACTGCTGGTGGGAGTGCAAACTGGT
>PVJL010014956.1:0-25987 GCA_004026885.1 Lyroderma lyra | reverse complement strand
GCTGAGCATTTTGTTGGTGTCACACGGGTCCCCAGGCCTCTGATAACTCTCTTCCTGTTTCTGTCAGTTGTCCAAATGGAGTAATTTCTACCGTTTCTACTCACGTTACTGACTCCAAGGAGGACCGTGGTGGTGTCAAGGACAGCCATCGGGTGTTTTATCATTATAAAGTCGCATTTTCAGTTCCAAGATTTCCATTTTGTTTTTCTTTCCTCATCCTCGTTGCTGGGTCTCTCTCCTTCTTCCTGCATTTCACCTGTGTTCATACTGCTCATCAAAGCCCCTTTATGGTGGCTGCGTCACCTCGGCATTGACACCTGCCGACCGTTTCCTTTTGCCCGTGCAGTCTGAGACCTTCCTGGTACGTGCTGTGACGAGTGATTGTCGCCTGACACCGCCTTGTTTCCCACGATGCTAGGAGATGCTTGCGTCCGCCTCTGACTCGGCTGGTTTCCTCGGCCCCCCGGGCAGTTGTGGGGGGTGGAGTGGACCAGAGGCCTCCATTCCCCTCTGATCTCTCTGGACACTGAGGTGGGGTCCTCAGGACTGATGGGGCGGGCAATCTGGCTCCCCTGGACCAGGTGGCCCCCATGGACACCACTGCTGGGTAGTGATGAAAGTCCTTACCTTCCGTGCAGTCTCCTCCGACGCCAGCTCAGCAGAGAGGGGGTCACCTGACATCTGTCGTTCAGGGTGGAAGTTCAGGCTCCCCACCTGGTCTTCAGTGACCCTGGGGTTGGGGTCCTAATCGCTGTGGATGGTCACCAGAGCCCAGCCTCCCTGCTCGGCCTCCTCTGACACGGCCTGGAGGGGCTGCGGGTGCCCCGTAACAGCCTCTCGAGGTGGAGTCCCTGCTCCCCTTCACCCCTGTGCCGTGTGGGGCGGGGCCAGTTCTCACGTGGCATGTGGCCAGAGTGGAGACACTCTCGTCTAAAGGGCATGCCATGCCAGGAGGCTCCTGTCCGAGGCCAGAGGAAGCAGACGGCTGGACTTTTTTTTTTGCCCCGTTGGCATTTTCAGGGAGATGGCCTCTTCGGCTCCAAGTCTGGGACACGTAAGGCAACCCCTCCCCCCCACCCCCCGGACCCCAGTTAGTTACTGCACCACCGTGTGGCACCTGGGGACCCGGCCAGTCGCTCCGTCTCCCGCTCCTCGGCATCCTCAAGTTTCTGTCTCGCACACAGTGCCCAGGGACGTGAGTGACAGGAACAGAGCAAAGTACCCATCCTCCATCTCCCGGAAATGCAAGTCCTGGAATTGTGCATTTTTCTCCCAAAGAATTTATGATTCTTGGGCATATCAACAGCCCAAACATCAGTTTGTGCTTCCTAATTGAAAAGATATTGATGGACAACATCTCTGATCAGTACACAAATGTTTAATATCCTAAGTGTCTTAAAGGCCAGAAATCCCTGTAACAACAGAAATGGCATTTTACGCCAAGATGAAAGGCATGCTACCTTTCTCTTCTGTGTTTAAATCCTCCTTCCCCTCCTGCCCCCTCCACCTCCCCCACTTCTCCCCCCAGTTTCTTCGGGCTCCCACAGACGGTGGACAGTAACTAATACTCGCTGGCGGGGATCTGGACTGCTCTCCCTGAGCCCCACTCCAGACGCTGGCCCTGGACTCGGTCCCTCGCTGTAACATGGCTGTGCGGGGAGAGGGTCGCGCATGAAGGCACTTTGCATCACGCCAAGTCCCACGTATAGGACACTGTGTCTAATGAAGCCTGCAACTGAACACAGTTCAGACTGTGTACCCTGAACCTCTGGTGAATTCTAGAAAGCAGGGTAGACAGCCAACTTGGCATGGAGTGACTGGAAACGTGATCAGGAGTGACCAAGGTTCATGCCCACAGTTGTCAGGAGACCTCCCAGAGCCTTAATCGGGACCCGAGGCAACACTCTGCATCTCTTTATGACCTGCCTCCGTCTGCGTAAGTTCTGTGAGAGCCGGGGCCTCCTTCGTCACGTTCACAGCTTTATCTACAGCACCTGGAACCAGGTGAGTGCTCCTTAATACATATTCATGGAAAAACTGAACACATAAATTTTTTCTGGAACATTGCGTTTCCTTTTGGAAAGATATCCTTGAATTTGAACACCTTCTGCGGACTTGAGAACCGGCCTGCCTTGATGAAAACACTTTCTCATAAGTGACACCTTCAACTGCTTGTGACCTCAGAGCAGGTTCTAGCACACCTGCAGGGAATGGCGTGTGCAGGCCACCAGCCCCAACTCGAAGCACCAAGTTCAAGAGTTTTCTAAGGACACATTCCAGTTACACCCTGAATGACACTGTCAAAGCGAGATAGCAATCTACAGGCCCATGAAAACTGCAGATTTATTTCAGCAGCCGAGCCCCATCTATCTGTTCGATGACTGATGGGCCCGGAACGCTGAAGACGTGGGTGTGTGCTGGGGCTGGCTGCCGGAGCCGAGGTCAGGGTCGGGAATGCAGAGTTTGCCCCAAGCAGATTGAAGAGCTGGATCAGGGCCTGACGTGAACCAGACGTGAAATGCTGGGTACAGCAGGGACCCAGATATTTAAAAAATAATTCTGGATAAAAGGGAGTTTCCCAGTCCAGGAATTACTTGATGTCGGGTAAGGGTTACCAACAGAGACCATGACTTTTCAGAAATTTTAAAATCAAATAAATAAATGGTCCCAATTGCAGGAGATATTTTACGAGCAACTGGGTATGTTCTAAAGAGGGTTTCTGCTCCCACGTCACATGGGACCCGCGGTTCCCGAGTCACCGAGGAGCGTCTGCAGCGGCCAGCGAGCTTGCTGGGCTGCCTTCCTCCTTCCTGTCTTCCTCACGGGTGTGTGTGTGTGTGTGTGTGTGTGTGTGTGTGTGTGTGTGTCAGAGATTTGTAAAATAAATAGCACAGCACCTCTGAGCACTTCATTCTGCCCTGACAAGTGCCCCAACGTGGAGAACGGGAGGGAGGCCGCCAGCACCTTCAATAATGCAGGTTCCCCATCTCTTAATTATTTTGAAAACATCTGTTGAAGCAAAAGATGCTCCATAGGGGGGTTGAGATGTCAAATGGCTTTGTTGCTGTCTGCCACAGTCCCCTCCTGCAGAGGAGGGGGGACCCCACCGGCCCGGGCCGGGGCGGGGGAGTCAGCGAGCCTGCAGGGGTGCGAAGGCGTGGCGGAGGGCGTGTTGCCACGTGGTGGCTTCTCCTGGGGCGGAAGGCTGCCACATGGGAGGCGGGCCTGAGCGGTGCCCTCGCGCCGGCCCGTCCTGCGTTCAGGGGAATGACGCGTGCGAGGCCCTGGCTGCCGGGACAGCGCCGTGCGCCAGACCTTCAGTCAGCCCACGTGTCTCCTGCTCTCCGTGCAAGTCTCTGCTGCCTGTGAGAGTGGCTTTCATCTAAGGGTGCCCTAAGTGAGCAGTTATTTGGCGTAAAAAGATGGAGGAAGAACTCACATAAGCCAATAGCAATGTAACAGTGTGAAGTTCTAAGTCACTCTCAAACATCAGGGTTGATTTCCTCACAGTGTCACTAAAAGGGAAAGCAAAGTGTGTGTTTGTGTGTTATATTTGCAGATAAATACAATAAAGTCATATTAAAATGCTGATAAAGTGCATATGGCACACCACAGGGTCCGGGCTCATGCTGCCCGCTCGTTCAGCTAATACACCCACACGGGGGCTGGGTTACAGCACAAGTGTTTGCTATCAGGGACCAGTGACCTCAGGAGGCAGTGGGTTCCCACCCTCAAGGACTGAATGAATGAATGAGTGAATTCTGCCACTGGGGAATTTCATCCAGTTGGGAGATGAGCTGTCTGCTTAAATAGCTGTACCAAACAGAAGATGCGGAGTGCCAAGGAAGGTGTGTAGGAGAAACGCCAGGGGGACCAATCACGGGATGCCGTTTGGGGGAGACCCTGGGTCTGCACGGTGAACAGTACGCCGTGCTGAGATATGTGGACAGGGTGGGGAGGGCCTTCCATAGAAGAGCCAGGACATGTGGCAGGTTCCAGACAAAGGAAGTTAATAAAAGTGTGTGTGAGTGTCTGTGTGGGCATGCGAGCATCTGTGCACATGTGCGTACATACATTTATACATACATGTGCATATGCACATATGTCCACATATACACACATCTGGACACAAGCGAGTGCACACATGCATGTGTGCAGGTATTTGCATGCATATGCACGTGCTCTTACATTTATACATGTGTGCACATATACATGTGCATGTAGATGCATGTACACATTTGTACAGCTGTGTGCATATGCATGTGCACATATGCATATAAGTACACATTTGTGTATACACATGCATGAGTGTGCACATCTGTACGTGTGCATATGCATATGAGTGCACATTTGTGTGTGTACACATGCATGTGTGTGCATCTGTACATGTGTGCATATGTATGTGAGCGCACACATGCATGTGTGTGGGGTGTCCTGGTGTTGGTTTGGGGAGGGACATGAAGTGACTACGATAGAGAGGAAGCAGCAGCACTCCTCCCAGTGAGGATGGGACCCCGCGACACCCCTCACACACACAGGCACGTTCTCTAACATGAGCACGTGGACGCTGGCACAGTGTGCACTCTCAGGAAGAGGATCTGGAACGCTGCGTGTGCCGCCTTCCCTTCGGGAGCTCTCTGAACCCCCCACCAGCGCAGCTGCGTCCCGCATGAGATGGAGGCAGCCGAGCAGGCAAGACGCAGTGAGAGTGACAGGAAGAGGGAAGGGACAGAGACACACAAAGGCCCACCCACCACACCTGCCCGCATTTGGGGAGTGGGACCCCAGTCCTCCATACCCAGCATCACCCCACTCTGTCCTCTGCCAGCTGTGGTCCCTGCCTCACTGTGAAAGCCGATGGCACCTCGTTCCCTGTAGCAGAACAATGATGACATGTGTCTGGCTGGCATGCAGGCTGGCTGCCCGGAGACAGCGCAGCAATTAGAGTGTGGTCTGCAGCCCACAGGAGGAGCTGCTTACCGTTCCTGAGGGGTGGCCTCCCGGCGTCGTCATGGGGAAGAGGAAGGGCCTGCGATCTCCTCTGATGGCACAGTCCAGGAGTGTGCTTCCAACTTTCTGCAGAAATGAAAACACGTCCTCAGTTATTGATGAGTTTCCTTGATCTGTGCGTCTGCCTCCTCGGGGCTCTGTGTTGAGCAGTCAGGTCCCTACGTCATGGCTGCATTTCAAGTCTTTCCTCCTCACCACTGCGTCCAGTGTGAAGCCTGCTCACGCCTCCTCCAGCAGCACGCACGTGTTCACACACACACACACGCACACACACCGCGTGCATGCATGCGCACATGCCTGTGTGCACATACCTGTATTTTCATGTGCGTGTTCTGCATTTCTTCATGGTTCTTCTACACAAAACTTAGCCTACTTCCATTTCTCCAGCAGGTCCTGTAATATCCATGGGCTGTCCTCCTGTGTCTGTCCCTCGTTGCCAGAGACAGAAGCCACAGCAAGACCCAGGTCTCATCTGCCCTGTGTCTCCAAAGCCAAAAAGCATCACGTCACCCCAGAAGTTGCCCAGAGCACGTTTGCTGAGCGGATGGAACTTTGAGGGACTCATGTAGATCCCTAATGGAAGGTGTAAACACTCTAACTCTGTCCCAGATGATGGCACAGCTGTGTCGGAGGCACGGGAGCACGATGCGCCACAGCACTGCCTGGGCAAACCAGAAAATGGCCCCACTCCTTGTCCCACTCCCAGGCACTGGGACATTTTGCAATTTCAGAACTGACTGGGCGTTTAGGAGGGTGCATGAAGCACCTCCATTCTCCATTTCTTTTTTAAATGTCGTATTTTCTACCGCCTTGAAAAAAGTCAACGCTAACAGACCTTAGCAAACGGTGTCACTTTTGTGACAGCCACCCCCCCCCCCACCCCCTGTCTGCCTGTCTTATTTCTGGAAGCCATGCTGTTCAATAATTCAGGAGGAGCAAGAATCAGCATATCTTACAGCATATTTGATGTGCCAACACACAGACTGCAGACTGTTTCATTTCAATTAGCCCCTTTGTTGCTAACAAAAGCCGGACAAACACCCGCGAGAGGGCCAGGCCCATGCCGCTCGGCCTGCACAGGGCTTCTTTATTCCCTGCTCCTTGTGGGGTGCACTGGGCCCCGCCCCCATCCTTGCCCCCCACCCCCCTCTGCTTTATCTACTATTGTTCTCACTGTATCATCTTACCTGGGATCAAGTGACTTTCCCCGGCCCGAAGTGACGGCTCGGCTCCATTTCCAGGCCTCTTCTGATCTCCTGGCTAATTGGCTCAGGTGTAAACCGAGCCAGCAGGCCCGCGACTTTGAAGTGGCTGTGCTGTGCAGAGCGCCCGGGACGTCCCCGTCTGTGTGTCAAATAGCAGCCGCCCGGGCCTGCTGCTCGGCCGCGAATAGAAACAGCTCGAGTCATCACGTTGTATTACAAGGTTCAAGTCCGTGCTGCTACTTTATTGCAGGCTTGTCATTAATTTTGCAGGCTGGACCTGGAATGCAATCCGACCCGTGTTTAATAAGGGGGTGCGCCTGTGCCAGGGTGTGCAAGCCGCATGGAGGGACACCAGCTGTCCCTCCCTCACACAGGGAGCCACCCCTGCTTTGATGCACTCTGCTGCTCCACTTCAGAGGGCGCTCATTTTGCAGAGGGGCAGGGAAGGCCCCGCCCCCGCGCTGGGCCTGCCTGTCCAGCACACACCGTTGTGGAAAGGTCAGCCCATGGCGAGGGGCCACCTGATGCGTTGCCGGACGCCGCTCTTTCTGGGTTACTGAAAGGGCACGCCCACGGCGGGGCCCGCACTCGGCCTGCGATCTGGCTACAGCGATGGCTTCAAAGAGGAACAAAAGCAAGAAAATGTGGCTGACTTTTCATTTTGCCCAGTTTCTCTTGGTTTCTAGCACCCAAACCTACCACGTGAAAACAGGGCCAAGAATCATGTGATAAAAGTGCCTGGCCGCGGGGAGGGCCCGCAGAATCTTGCCTGTGTCCTGGAGTTGTGTGATGGCCGATGGCGTCTGTCGCGCTCCACATGCGACCTCGAGAGTGCCCGGGACGCAGGCAGAAAGCCTGCACTCAGCTCCAGGGCTGCAGACGGCTCCTTCCGGCACGGCCTATCGGCCAGACGCTCAGAGCACACACTGATGTCACTGTGTGCTGGGTTACACGGGACGCAACCTCAGTGATATGCGAGCACTAACCTGTGGGGCTCCCATGTACTTGGGCACTAGAGGCTGTGGGCACCCAGGCCCCTGGAGTGTAAGTGTCCCAGGACATTTGGTGGCTGCAGAACTCAGCTCAGGCGCCACAACAGTCACCACACACGGAGCGGCTTAAACAACAGAAACCGATTCTCTCCCCGTCCTGGCAGCCGGAAGTCCAAGGTCAAAGTGTCGGCAGGGTCCCTCTGAGTCCTGTCATGGTGGCGGGCAGACAGCTGTCTTCTCTTTGTGTCCTCAGGTGGTCATCCCTCTGTCCTGTCTGTGTCCTGCTCCCTTCTTAGAAGGACATCAGTCCTACTGGATCAGGGCCCACCCACTTGGCCTCGTTGGAACTTATACCTCTTTAAGTACTGTGTCCCCAAAGGCAGTCATGCTCTGAGATCCTGGAGGGGAGGGCTTCAGCATGGGAATCTGGGGGCACAATTCAGCCAGTAACATTTGAGAAGCACTGACTGTATATGAAGCACTGAGCTGTGACATCACCATTGGCCCCGTGCTCTAACAGGGGCAGGACTGGCACACGAGAGGACTGAGGGGCCAGGCCTGTGGGACACTGAGAGCCCACTGACCTGCCCGCATGCCCACAGGACCCCAACAGGCTGGGCTTACATTCTTTTCTCCAAGAGGAGGGGTGACTTGGAGCTTCGGAGTCCCTTCTCCGGACTATACCCTGGGGGTGCCTGCCTAAGCCTGGAGCGGGAAGGTTACTAGAATAAAGGTGACACATTTCCCTACATTCTCTGTGATGCATCAGTAGGTCAGATGTCCAGCTGCCTTGGCGCCCGCAGGTCATCCAGTGGCTGGGGTGTCCCCTGCCCGGGCCGCGGTGGCATTGGTGGCAGGAAGCCTGCACTACTGTGGACACCATGGCCTTCGCAGGGCCCCGTGCAAAGGGTACCAGCAGCAGAGAAGGATCCCCGGGGGTAGAGAAAAGCCAGGCATGTCATACAGTAGTCCCCCCAAAAGTCGTCCCATGGGCAGTCAGAGGAGCTGTGGGGCAGCACTTGCCTGCTGCCGTGCCTCCTCAGCCCCCACTGTGGCGGGATGTAGGAGGCGGTTCCAGGGCCTGTACACCTGGTTACTACTGGCAGGTCCACACTTGCCTTCAGTCATGGTTGCAGGGTGGGGCATCGCTGCTCAGTGGTCCATTTTCTGTGACCATCCTGTTCCCAAGGAGACGCCGTTTCCACACAGTTGCCAGGACACACCCACCTGCCCTGTCCCTGTCCTCCGGCTCCTCTCCTGTGGAGCTTGGCAGACCGGGTCCAGGGAGGCTGTCGGGGAAGGCCAAATGCAGGTGCTTCTATTCCAAATGGGCATCATTGACTTTAAAATGGTTGACGCTTAACTCTGGAAGGATTAAACAACAGATGTAATTATGTCATGGAAAACTCTAGAATAGGGGTGTCCAACCTTTTGGTTTCCCTGGACCACACTGGAAGAAGAAGACTTATCTTGGGCCACACATACAATACACGAATTTGTGTTGGGCTGCATTCAAAGACGTCCTGTGTCGCATGTGGCCTGTGGGCCGCAGGTTGGACAAGCTTGCTCTAGAAAAATATACTCCAGCAAAACGACTCACCATGTGCATGGTCAGAGGGTGAGATCAGATTTTCAGGATCTGCCCATGTTCTTGGATGTTTGCTAGGTTTCTGTTGATCCGGAGAGCAGCAGTCAGCTGGCCACTGTCCTCTTTTCTGCTGTGCAGGGTCTCAAACTGCTGCACCAGGGTCCCCACTGGCCTGCGAAACACAGAGGTGGGCAGAGTCTCTGCAGCGTCCACAGCCTTGGCGATGCTGGTGGTGCAGGGCGCCCACCTGGCTCTCAGAGTGGGCGTGTACCCTGACAGAACCTGCTTTACGGCAGCGGCCATACTCCTGCTTTTACTGCAATGCGTCTGCGTCTAATCTGAGAAAACCTGCTTTACGGCAGCGGCCATACTCCTGCTTTTACTGCAATGCGGCTGCGTCTAATCTGAGAAAACCTGCTTTACGGCAGCGGCCATACTCCTGCTTTTACTGCAATGCGGCTGCATCTAATCTGAGAAAACCTGCTTTACGGCAGTGGCCATACTCCTGCTTTTACTGCAATGCGGCTGTGTCTAATCTGAGAGAACCTGCTTTACGGCAGCGGCCGCCTGCCTGCCTTCACTGCAGTGCTGTGCATTGCAATGTTTCAGCCCTGGCTTACTGGCTGTGGATTTCCGTGTGAAGAGTCCGAGTTCTTACCAGTACACTGTACACATGGTGCCATGTAGGCTTCATGCTTAGAGCCCTATAGTTGAGTTTTAAAAGTTTATTATAGAACCTATGATCAGGGTCAATTTTCATAGCCCCACACAAAATACAATTTATTCTGCAGAAAGCATACTTTCTCTTTGATTATTTCCAAGAGCAAGACGTTACATGTATGCTGGGAATACATTTTAAAAATCCACACTGCAGGATGCAACTGCTGATGTGGTCATAGATCTAGCTTAATTTTATAGTTTTTATCTGCATCCCTTATTAAAAGCTATACAGATTGTGGTGCAGATAAAATACATGATTATTCACTTGGATGTGAAGAAAAAGTATTTTCTTGCCCTTCTGTAAGTGGCATATTTGAAGTAAAATTAAGGTTTTTATGACACCGGTGGATGATCCATTTCTGCCCAACCTACATAAATTCCACTCACTGGGTCATTTGAATACAAAACTCATTTACATTCTCCAAACCGCAACCTGAGCCTGCAGACTTTGCAGAGGTGCCTTGAAGAAGCACGGCTCATGCACTCCTGACATTTCCAGGGAAACTGTGAACCGTGGTCACCACAAAACGGTTTCACTCTCTGGCCCCTGGTTTTAATTATTACTGAGGGAGGAGGCCTGGGTGAAGAGCGAACTCCCAGAACACCCAACCTTCCCCCAGAGCAGGGCTAATTAGCGAGCACGGTGGGGACAGGACAGAGGAGGCACGCAGGCAGAGGGGGAAGAAAAGCAGCAGCTCTCAAGTGCATTATTGTCACGGGGGATCTACCAGGTGGTGCAGGGTTTAAACAAAGATGTGGGTTTATCGGGTTTGTTTAAAGAAAATGAGTTCCATGTTGAAAAGGCCTCTCTAAGGAGGCTTGTCAGGTGTATGCTGAAGTCAGGCAGCAGCCTGCGATTCTGGGCGCTCTCCACATTTCACATAACCAGCCCCTCCTTAGAGCTCAGTCCTGTGTCAGGAGCACTGGTGGTGGCAGCAGGGTCCCCGGGAGTGGTCCGGGCTGGCCTTGTCATAATTCACATGCCTGTTCCACAAATCCGTCACTGGATGTGAAGCGTGGGTCTCTCCAAGTTCAGTGAAGTTTAAAAGAAGGGCACTGTGCAGGTGGCAGTGCTCCTCGGCTCGGAGGACAAGGTGAGGCTGGTGCAGGCTGCCCTGGGGCCATGCCCAGCTCCCCGTGCTCCCCTCTTACTCGCTGTCCTGAGGAGAATCAGATGTGTGGAGTGAATAGTCATAGTAGCAACCAGCACAAAATGTGACACCTACTGTGAGTGCTGAGTCCAAGCCACATGTGGGATACTGAGGCAGAGCAGTCAAGGTGAGTGTTCAGGGTCAGACAGTTGAATGACAAGTTTATCGGAGAGCCCATCAGCCACCTACCTCCTCAAATGGAAACTCACGGACCTAGCTGTATGGAAGCACCCATTCCTGGGGACCGTGCTTTTATTTCTCTGGACAAAATAACAGAGGTCACAGTGCTCACAGGGGTCTGTTTTTTGTCACTGGCTCAGGTGTTTGTGTTTAAGCACGAGCATTGCCCTGGTATGCCACAAGTACACCAAAGGCAAGGACTGTGGTATTCATCACCTCGCACAAAGGAGGAGTCGCCCAGGGTCTGTCTCTCACAAGGAAAGCACATGGCCATGCAGAGCCCCCAGCATAGGTGACAGGTGCTGGCAGGAGAGAGCCCTATGTCCACTCAGGGGACCAGATGACCTCCTCCTGGGCTTCTCAGCAACAGCAGGGCTGGTGGGACTGAGGGTGCGGGGTCTGTTCCTCTGTGTGCCCTACGAGGTCGTCACAGTGCTGCACGTGACCTCTGCGGCTGGGCTACTCCTGAGGACGCTGCTGCAATGAGTGTCCCCATGTGATGACGGATTATTTTTAAAGAAGGTTACAGTTCATTACAGACACGATCCTGCAAGGTCTCCAAGCATCTGAAGAAGTGTTGTATGTATGTCCCCAACTGCCAGCTATGGGGACAAGCTGTCCTGAGCAGAGGTTGTCCTCTGGAGATGGAACCACGAGTGGATCCCAGTTAATTCAGTCCCAAAGACCACCAGGGTGACCCAGGCCCCAAACGCGATGCTCCTAGGTCCTGTTCTTCGGTCCGATTTTTCAAGAATCCTTCATCACTCCGTTGTACTTTTTTACGTGTAGATAGCACGTCAGTGAGTCCTGATTTACTGTCACTGCTTTGCTGTTGTTAGCGGAGTAAACATCAGTTCTCTTTATGTTGAATAAATGTAGTAACATTTTGCTAAAAACACACTGCTTGGTTGTTTTCTCTGTGTCTTTTGTCCCTGGCTCTGCATCTTCCTTCTCTCTTCATGCCGTGCTTTGTCGCATTTCACTGTCAGCACTGATGTCCCTTCCATCATATTAGCCCTAACTGTCCTCTCACTCTGCGCCAGCCACCAAGAGCAAGACCCCTGCTCAGTAAGGACCACCATCAACAGAAAAGACAGAGGTTGCCACTCCAAGTCCCGTGTCACAGTCTGTGTGACCACACAACCACCACTAGCAGATGGCCCTACAGTACATTGTGTGCAGGGAGTGGTTCTGAGCTCTTGACATGGACTGACTCATTAACCCCCATAACCACCTAATGACACAGGACTTCCCGTCCCCACTTCCTCAAGGAGACAGGCACGGAGTGCCTGAACCACCCCCAAGGAGAGAACCTAAAGCTGTGGAGTGGGGGGTTGAGAACAAAGGCAAGCAAGGCTGACATCGTGGTCCTTGTCTGCTCCAGGAATCAGAAGATGTGGGTTTTACTGCCCCGATTTCCTGAGCAGCCAAAGTGCTTGAGCAAGGGAGAGGAGTGAAGTGAGTCCCCACGGCTGCCCGGGAGGGTTAACGATCACACCGCCCGTGGAAGGCTGGAGGCGCTGGGGACCGTGTTTGACTGCACGCAGCAAGAACCAAGCCACCACGCTGCAGCCGGCCAAGGCTCCCTTGTCACTTGTACAGTAAGAGTTGGGGCCATCAGTCCAGGGCCGGTGAGGTGTCTCGAGTATTCCACCAGAGACTCGGGCATCATCTCTGTGTCACGGGGTGACATGCCAATAAGTCTGTCCCTTTTTGTCAGGAAATGGTAACTTCCCACGAATGTCCATTAGTAGAGGTCCTGCTTATGTCTCCTGGGCCGGAGGCCTGTCCTCGCAGTCCTCCTGTCTTTACTGAGATGTAGGGATATTTTCAGAAAAAGCTCTTTAAGCAGGGAGGAGGGAAAAGTAATCATTACATAAGCAAATAGCATCTGCCACGGGGGTAAGGGGACGGGAATGAGAAAAGAAGGAAATCCACTTGTTTTCAATTGGCGTCAGAGCCTCAGGAGCAAAAATAATGTGAATTGAAATCACGCACCCATGTCACCCTGGTGTTTCAAATTTCGAACTGTCTACCATGTTTAAGAAATCCAAACCAAGAAACTGAATTAAAGAGATACCAGATTGA
Source organism: Lyroderma lyra (assembly GCA_004026885.1). Taxonomy (NCBI): domain Eukaryota; kingdom Metazoa; phylum Chordata; class Mammalia; order Chiroptera; family Megadermatidae; genus Lyroderma; species Lyroderma lyra. The sequence goes on along the minus strand of PVJL010014956.1, from coordinate 13,053 downwards.
TGTAACCCCAGCAAATGACAGAAGCAAATGAGAATCTCTCTGGAGTGACATATGTGCAGCCCAGACCCCTCGGAAATCTCTAGATTAAGAAAACCCAACATGAGGTCACAATTAAAAATATATGAAATACACAGATTAAAAAAAATTTCATGGGCACAAATCAACAGGGAAAAACGAGTAAAGGACCTCAGATGTTTGATATTTATATACAAAATATAGAAGAAGTATGTGTAAAACCTCTAAGGAAATCATTTTTTGGAAAGAAAGACCTAGAAACTATAGAAAATGTCATATTTGGACAAGTACCAAAAGGAACTACTAGAACTAAAGAAACAAACAAACAGACAAAAACGAGAAAAAAAACAACCTATCATTGCAGTGAAAGGAAAAGCACACGCAGTGAAAGGTCTTGGAATTAGGCACACCTGAAGGGTAGGTAGTCAGCTGTAGAGGCTACAAGGTGCATGCTTCCCACAACACAATTTTCTATACAGAAAACCCAGGGAAATCTATAAACTGGTAGATCCATAGGAGAAATCAGTATGTTTTCTACATTGAAATGCAGTATATACAAATTAATCTTGGTGCACCAGCAGAAAATTAAAGATGTAATTTTAAAAAATACTTATCACAATAATGTATAAAAATTATGCATATACTTTTTTGAAGGAAGGGGACAGTTTTTATTATACATAAAGTTATTAGACAAATCTTAATAGATGAACAGATATTTATTGATTGCGATATTCACTTTCTTAAAGATCTATATTTTCTAAATTGATCTGTAGATTTAAGGCAACAGCACCAGTAAAAATTCTTACTGTTCCTCAAGGAGCTTCACCACGAACCAGATTTGCCGTGAGAAAAATGAAATAGATAAGATTGTCCTATTTAGTATCAAAACTTAGCATAACACCCTGGTGTTGTGACTTGGATTGTGTTCTCCAGAATGTTATGTTCAAGTCTCAACCTTCGACTCCTGTGAATGTGACCTTCTCTTGAAGTAAGGTCTTTGCAGATGTAACTGGTCAAGACGAAATCACATTTGCGTAGGGTGTGCCCTGAATCCAGTACGGCTGGTGACCTTAGAAGAAGAGGTGAAGAGACACAGGGACAGGCACACAAAGAGAGGAGAATGCAGCGTGAAGAGGGACACAGACGCCTCCACCAGCCGAGGAACGCCGAGGACGGCCAGCCACCGCAGGAGCTGACAGAGACCAGAGGAGCCTCTCCTGGAGCCTTTGGAGACGGCAGGGCCTTGCCGACACATTGACTCTGAATTTCAGGCCTCCGTAACTGTAAAGAATAAATTCCTGTTGGTTTAAGCCACTCAACAGCTACTTGGGTTACAGCAGCTCTAGGACACTGATACGTGGGAACAAAGACGCTGTAGTATCGGTGCTGTGGTAGATGGTGGAGCAGGGGGGAAGGCCTGCAGCACCCCACACCTATGTGGGCGCTTGTCACCCCACAACAGAGGTGCTCCGAGTCGCGGGGGGAGGGGAAGGGTGCCAGGAAATCCACTGTCCACATGCAAAACAGGGCCTCGGGCTTTCTAACTTGTATGAAACACAAACGAAATAACTAAATGTGACATGAATTGTTTTGCAACTTTTGTGGAACGCTGTTCTTTTTGGACTCACAACAAGAGTGCTGGACGCATGGCGATCTCTAGTCCACCAGCTAATCACGCGGGGAGAAGACAGATGTTCTGACCTCTGCTCCTGCTGCTTTCCCACGCCTTCAGAGAGTGTCGGATTATCGGGTACACAAATTACTGTGCCGGCTAATAGGAGAGAAATAACTCATCCCAGTCAATTACTGCTTCAGTTGCTCTTCATCCCGGAGTTACAAATAACACCGTGACCTTTACCTAGCATTTCACATCGACACTCCAAGTATGTGGGTGGGGCGTATGCATATGCTTTATTGTCTGTGTCAGCATAGTCTGTGTGATGGACTTGACGTATCAGTTGGGCCGTGGGGTGCCCAGATATTTGATTAACTGTTCTGGGTGTGTCCGTGAGCCTGTTTGCGGTACAATCAGTATTGAATCAGAGAACTGACCAAGCAGAAGGCCCTCCCTGATGTGGGCAGCGTCGTCCATCCACTGAAGGCCTGGGTAGAACAGAGACTGAGTAAGAAAGAATTCTTTCTCTGTCTCTCTCTCTCTCTGTCTCTATTTTTTTTTTCTCTCTCTCTGTTTGCCTGTCTGTCTCTGTGTGTGTGTGTCTCTGTGTGTGTCTGCCTGTTGCTCTCTCTGTCTCTCTCTGTCTCTCACTGTCTCTCTCTCTCTGTCTTTGAGCTGGGATGTCAGTTGTCTTCTGCCTCTTGGACTTGGACTCAGACAGGAAATTACACCATCGGCTCTCCTGAGTCTCCACCTTGCTTCCATAGTTATGTGAGCCAATGCCTCACTGTAAGTCCATCCATCCCTCATCTATCATCTCTCTGCCTGTTTGTCTACCTGCTCATCATCTATCTACCTACCTATCATTTATCTATCTACCTATTATCTATCTATCTATCTATCTATCTATCTATCTATCTATCTTTCATCTATCCATCCATATCTACCTATCATCACTGTTTATCTATGCTATTGGTTCTCTTTCTCTATAGAACTCCGACTAATAAACTCTGATATGCCATCATCACCTTGAGCACACAATCAAGAAGGTGATTGGAATATGGACTTGTATGCAGACTCACCTGCTACTGTTGGGCTGTGCAGCCCTGGGGCAGATGATTCCTTCTGCCTGGAGTCCACATCAAGTAAACACACACAGACACATGTGCATGCATGTGCCCACACACACACAGCCCTCTGTCTGTCTATGCCCTACATCCTCGCTAACACGGTGACCGGTATTTGGTTCAGCAACCTGTTTACAGATCTGCATTATCTTTCTAGTTCTGAATTTTGACAGAAGCAGGAAGAAAAGATGATAAAAGCACCAGATTCTAAGCACTCTGGTGTGAATGGTTCCCTCGCCATCTCCCCCTGTAACCCACCCCCACAAGTGCGCACAGGGAATATTTGAGCAAATTCTCTAAGTCTCAGTGGGTGACATCTGTGCACAAGGCTAAATGCCGGGCAAGCGTGGCAACGTTGCCCCCAACGCAAGGTTGTGGCAACAACTCTGGGAAACTGAAAGCGTTTGTAAGTGTTCACATTTACTTTGGAGTTAATTTCTACACCAGAAACACAGCGCTGGGTGGCTGGCTCCCCACTGCTAGGACAGCTGCTAATTATTTTCTTTGTCATTATTTTGAGAAGCCAGCAGGGCAGTTGGGAGTAGTCAGCATACACTCCTACAGCAGAACGTGGGCGCAGGGGAGGCAGAGCTTTCGTCTCGTGTTTAAGACTGAAACGTCCAGTCTTGTCTTTATTGTAGAGAGGCTGGGGCTGTGTGACACCCAGACAGGTGATGTGTCCTGTCTCTCCCGCAACTTACTGCTAAAGAAAAACAAAAATAACTGCAAGGTAAGCTGGCGGGGAGGCCCAGGCCTTGGCGTTGTTGGGCCTGTGGCATCCTCTGAGTGGCTCTGCATGGCCAGTGAGGTAGAAGCAGGAATTTCCCAGCTGGGACCCTTTGTGGCCACCTTACACAGTGGCCTATGGTGGTGTGTGTCACTAGCACCACCTGTGTGTTGAGGAGTTGACCTGACAACCCATTCACTAGGGTTAGAGTGGCAGTGTGACCCAGGGCTTCCCCACATTCCTGCAGCTGTGTCGTCCCTGGATGGAATGCCGGCCCTGGGTCGATGGGCTCGCCTTCCATTCTGACCTGTTTGAAATGATGCCATTCTCTCCCAGCCCCGCCCCACAGGGGCCTCTGTGGAAGCCCCAGAACAGGCAGTGTCTTCCTTGTCCTTGTGTCATTGTATAAGGTGGTGTCCCAGCCTGACCAGGACGGGCTCCCCGTAAACCTTGGCGTAACTGAGCTGAACTGAACTCGACAGCCCTTCCCACATTGCGACCCTCTCAGTAGTGTCCTCCTTGTCCCATTTGGCTCTGAGCACCCTCCATCCAGCCCGTGGCACTGTGTCCATCCACGGGCATGCTCAGATGCTGCCTCCTGACCTTTGCGTGTGGTCTTGTGCTGCCTGTGACCTCAGTGGCATCTCTGTCCCGGGGCCCTGATTAAGTGATGCTGTCTCAGTTCAAGCATTGCCTTAGACTTAGAATCTCATCTTGGCCAGTGGAATTTTGCTCCTTTTAGCTCAGTTTTTATTTTTATTGGCAAGAGAGAATGTAATGATTCCAAACGCGAAGTGATATGAGGATGAGGCACCGTTCGTTACACGAGAGCCGCGTTTGTCTGAACTGACTTGGCTCCTGCTAACCCCACCTCGGCCGGTGCGTCTGTGGAGTAGCCAGAGTCCTCCCCAAAGCACAGCGCTGCAGATGAAATCACCCTTCCTGAGAGCAAGCTCCTCACCCCTGTGTTGGCGCCCCATGGTGGAGCTTCTAGATTCTTCTCTCCTTGCTCCAGCCTTCAGCAAAGCTGAGCGCCTTGGAGTTGCCAGACCACTGCCCGTGTCTGCGTCCTGTCAGGAATTTCTCAGATCCAGATTGTGCAGGGACTTCCTTTACCTTGACTGCCACCGCCTGTCCACCCTCAGGGATGAGCCCAGCGGTCCCGCTGCATATTTAGGGGGCGGCAGTGTATGTGCTACATCTACGCCACTCTGTAGTGTGTCGCACCTTCCGTGCATCGCAAATACCCAAGCTTAAGCCTTTTCCCATTGCCCTGAGAATGCTCACCGGTGGTGCTTGCAGCTGCAGCACTTACCCCGAGATAACTCACAGATTACAGTCCTAGCCTCACCCCTAAAGTTTGCCACACACAAACATATTATTAAACACTGACCATCATATCCCTTTCTGTTACATTGGGATTAGAGACAAGCTCTGTTGAGAAAGCACTCCAAGAACAGTTTTTATATTTTCACATTGAACACCAATCAGAGTTGCTTCAGCCTCAAAGAGCGTGTTTGTATAAAATTAAATGAACGTGGCCGTGAGCTGCCCCTCTTTTTTCTAAATGGGAAATGGGTTAATGTCTCTGGTTTACTCGCCTTTATAATCCCCCAGTGTCTAGCCCATCACAAACTCTCCATAAATATCTGCTAAACGTGATTAAATCTCCTCAACCAAGGCAAGCATCCCCCCTCCACGTCAATGGCAGCTGAATGGTCATTAACCCACTTTACTAGTCACGGATGGGGGTAATCGATGAGAGCGTGGGGTTCGCAGGGGGATGCTGGGATGAGAGCAATGACTGAAGTCCACGGACTCCTGCCCCGCTTTGGGTACACACACAGTCTTATGTATCTAAGACGAGGGCTAAGAAGACGGTCGGACTACTTCCAGAGCCTTGGAAGGAGAACACGGAAGAGACGAGGACACGAGCTACAAAGCCCAAGTTGCTTGCTGAAGACCCTCGCTACGTTATAGACCCTTCAGGATTCTTATCCACACTCCACAATCGTCTATGCAAAGCAAATGCATTATTTAAACTATCATATAGTCTCTGTTAGTTCCCTGCTTGGGTTAAGGGTTGGCTAAGCAATTACAGGACCCCAGGGAGGGACTTGCAGAAGACGGGCCATGAGGCACCGCTGGTCCCAAATTGATAAATGATCAATTGAACAGACAATAAACACCGCTTCCAGGATGACTTTATTCCCCAAGACAAAGAAGTTCGTGGTCTGGATTTTATATCCAGCTCAGTGTTCCTTAGGTAAAGAGCAGGGGGATAGGCCTGTGTTTTCGTTTATTCCTTTCACCCCATTTATTGTTTGTTTTGTTGCTCCTGTTGATGCCGTTTGAGAAGCAGCACCCTTCACCCATTGCTCTGGGCTGGAATGCTCTCATCTGGGAGAGCCCTCGCTTGCTCACCCATGGTCTTCCCCTTTGGCGCATGCTTCTGTGGAGAGTGAGCTGCCCAGGCTGGGTCTCCTGCAGATCAGGAGGGTCTCTGCACATGCTCGTCTCCGACCAAATGCTCACTCCTGCCCAGGCTCAGATCCTGAGCCCAGTGAAGTTCCCCTCACTGCCTGCTAGAATGTTCTCTAAGCTCTGAGCCCTTGAAACACAGCAGCAACTATCCTGCTTTCTTCATTAAATCACACGCACACGAGAGCAGACACACTTAGTGTGCACTCTGCATCTACGCAAATTGGTACACGCTTCCTCCGGTGGACCTGGATTAGGACGGTCATCCCAGCAAGAGTCAGACAAGTGGGTTCACGGGTAGTTCCTGGACATAAATGACGTGGAGAAAACACGAAAGCACATCGGGAACTCTGCTGCAGCCCTGGCTCCAAACACTGGGTTGCAGTAGGAACAGCAGAAGTGCCCATGTGCTCAGCGTCTTCGGGTGGGGACCAGACACTGGTGTTTTTAGAAGTTTCTCAAGTAGTTTATTGTGCAGCAGGGGTGAAGGATCAGTGCTTAATATTCACATCAAAAGGATGTCAGTCCCATTTACACAGTTCAGTCGCACATCTCTGCCCCTTAAAATTCCAGCTTTTGTCCCTAAGGCATGTACGACTATAAAACATATATGGAGGGTAGCTTAGAACTGGAAACTGTCATTTTTAAAAGAGAGGAATGATCATGTTGAGAGATAAATTATACACCTGAGGCAGTGATATCTAGTTGTCTTCTGTGTTTGTGAATGGAGATATCAGATAACATGGTGACGGTTTATTTTATGCTGTCACTCAGTGGTACTTTTTACAGACAGAGGCATACAAACTGCTTTTGGGAAATAAATCTAATTATAAAGAATGCTTCAAAAACAGTATAAATAGAACACATTAGTTTATTTCTCTAAAATTCTAAAATATCAAATAATATGTTTTGGATCATTAGAAATTATTCTGATTTACATGTATTAGTTAAAACAAAATGGCTATTTATTTTTATGAAGTACTGTATTTTGTTGTGTATAATGTACACCCATGTTGTTGGCCCAAATTTTCAGGGGAAAACAATCTTTTGTTTTAATTTTTTAATTCAATTTTGTATTTGTTTATAGTTAGGTACTTGCTATAGTTAAAAAGAAATTTTAACATACTATGGTACAAGAAATTTTATGTAACAAATAATTACAAAACACAAGAACAGATACAAGTTACAAGAAACTTTATAATAAATTTTTTATATAAATTTTTTTACACAAAAAACCAAGTATCATATTCCAGGGTATTATCTTGCATGTGGATATCATTATTGATTTCTGCAGTTACATTTTTAACTCATAAGCATAAATAAAAGAATTAAAAACATTTATATAGACATGGAATTAGTGCTCCCCATGTATCATGTGCATCCTTATTCTTCCCTCACAAATTTGGGCAAAAATGTGAGCATTATACACAGTCAAATACGGTAAGTAGCATTTTCACCAAGAGCATATATCTAGCACCACTCAGTGACTGAGTACAGAAAATCCAACAGCATTTGTGATAGCTGATATTTGTCACCAAATTTCTGTATGTCAGGCATGGCACCAAGAGTGTGACATGTCCCCACCCGTCACTCACAAGTCTCTGTGACACGGTCCCCATTTGATAAGGCTGGAAGAACCCTGGCAGCTGGCTTCAGGCTGCTCTCTGGGCCTTTGCAGCTCAAACTGCAGCCCAGGACCAGCAGCACGAACATCACCTGAGAGCTTGTGAGGAAGGCCGGCCTCAGGCTCCACCCCCAGCAGCACCTGTGTGTGACACGCCCCCCAGTGATCTGTCTGCACATCAAGGATCGGGGTGCACGTTGGCTCTAAACCACTTCAGGGCTTATTTTCAATTTCATAATAAAAATATGCGATTCAAAATGCAAAACGCTTCTATAATAAAAAACTCCTTGCATTTCTTCTGTGCTTTCGAGTTGAAGCAATGCTTTCGAGTGTATCATTTTCTTTGTCATGAAATATTTCAGAGACATCTGAGGAAACTGAGGCTGATTCTTGTTCTGGAGTCAGTGGCACCCTGAGGACAGCCACAGGGGTCTTTGTGTGCGGTGCAGGACACAAGAAACAACACATCCTGGTTGTGAATACCTTTGTTCCCAAACGTGTACAAAGAGAAGTGACCGAGTCAAGCCTAAGAAGGTGTCAGCGGGTCAAAGTCCTATGGGTAAGTCGCCTTGTTGACTGTCATCGTGAATAGGCGTTCAGATCCTTCAGTACTTGGGGCTGCCAGCCAAGCCTGCACATGGTCAGTGAAGACACTGATTGTGCCAACATAGAAAGAGAGTGATCCTTTTCACAGGGCTAATTGTTCAGGAACATTCCATAATTGCGCATTTGTTAGTAACTGAAACCCTTAATCTTTGCACACTTTCTTTATGAACTTCGAATGCCAGGCTATTCTCACACTAGATGTTTCTAAGTAAGCTGTTTCTGATTGTCGCTGTCCTCGTCGGGTCATCCACCAGAATTCCATCACTCTGTGCACTAATGGTTTTCCCAGGGTATGCTGTGGTTTCGTAGACTTTACCGTCTGTGCGACTTACTGGCCACTGCAGGTTAACGGTGGTTCTCAGTGATTTCTGCCGCCTGAACAAGACGACTTGGCATTTAGAAGACACTTTGTTTTCCCATCTCTAGTGCCTCCATCTGGGCCTGTGATTATCCTTAACTGTGTCCTTCCAATGTGGGCGGGACTTTCCTGCACACTGGCCTCCGAGCTGTGCTGGTGGTGGCCCTCGGAGCCCAGCCAGTCCTCCGCCAGGATTAACTTAACCCATCCCACCAAGGGGAAGCGGGCTGAGAGGGCCCCTGGGGAACAAGGGGGTGCCCCTCCTTCGTAGCACAAGGCGGAAGGGCAGCACAGGGAGGTGGTGAACCCGTGTAAGAAGAACCAGATGTGGCTCCCAGCCCCCAGCTCCGAGTCCTGACTCCTGAGAGAGACAAACAGGTTTACAAGGAGCACCTTCCTCGGGCAGGAGAGGCAGCTGCCCTGTCCTCTTGGCTGGCTTCCTGGACGGGCTGGTGGCTCCCCCTTGCCCCACCCAGTGATCGTGGCGGCGCAGGACCCGCGCTGGTTACGTGTGGCTCCTGTTAGGAGCACAGGTGTGCCTGCACGTGTGCGTGTATGCACAGGCGCCCCTTCCTCTCCGGCCTCGGGCCAAGCCCGCGGCACATGTTAGACCACTCATCCCCCCCCGCAGCCTTGCCCATTTTCACCACCTTCAAATTCTTCCCTGCCAAGCTGGGCTGCCAGACGGCGGCGTGGTTAATGAGCTGGCAGCTCAGAATGTCATTAGGGGCCCAGAGGGCGGGGGCCCGGGACTGCTCGGGGGCCCAGAACAGCGCGGCTCCCCCCGTGCGCCAGGGCTGGCAGCGGCCTCCTGCCCCTGGTTCCCTCCGAAGTGGTATTAAAAGTAGGCCTTAATGATAATGAATTGAATTGTTCCTTCTAAAGTGGGCTGACTGGCAGGGTTCTGGGAGCCCAGAGATCCTCGCGCTGGCTCGGAAAACAAAGGTAATTGGATTACACAAAGAAAACAGGATCAACGCTCATTGAAATCACGGTAACAGGCTGTGATGAACGAGCCGGCGGGGCGCAGCCTCGGGCACCGGCTCGTGGAAAGCCACCGAGCTCTCCGAGAGGGCCTTTCCCTGCGTTCTCCTTCCCACCACACGTCCACGGGGGTGAGACGCCGCGGGTGGGAAACACGTTTTACTGCCGCTATTCGAAGTCTGGGTGTCTGGCGTGCTGAGGGCTGACCATCTCCCAGGCCCAGCCTCTCCTCGCTGCGGGGGCATTCCCAGAGGGACCCAATCGCCATTCCAATGCCACACACCCAGGACAGCCAGTACTCATTTACGGTGACACATGGGAAGGTTCCTGAAACACTGTGAGGCCCCGGGGTGGAGGGTGTCCTGGGTGTTCCCAGCTTTATGAAGGCCGCTGCTGGCTGCTGTCACCGCTGGGGGCCTGTCTGCCTTTCTGTCTTCAAACTCCGCTGACACAAGCACACGCGTTAACAAGCACGCAGCACCCGGCTGGGCTGTGCGGTAACAACTCAGGCCTGTGCCTCGGGTTCTGCTCAGCTCCGGACAGGACCTGTGAGCCCCACAAGTCAGCCATGTTGGCCCCTCTCAGAACAGGCAGGAATGGTGTGCGAGGCTCCGGGAGGTCAGCACTGGGGTCCTCGTCACAGGCACTGAACCGGATGCCACTCCCTGAGTGCAGTCCCCGGTGGGTATGGTGGCCGCCATCTGGGTGGAGGCCATGCCTCTCCCGACCCCAGCGCTGTCCTGTGGGCTCTGTGCTTCTGAAACGCCCAAGGCTGCCCTGTCCGGCGGTGATTCCGTGGGGACGTCCTCCTCCTCGGTGTCACGGTTCTGGGCAGTGTCACTCCCACTTCCCAGCTCTTCCTGGAGATGCAGTTGTGCGAAAGGCCGTCACCCAGCCCTGGACCAGCACGGCCGACAGCTGTTCTGCTCCTGGCAGGGCCTCCGTGTCTCCCACGCGTCTGAAGTCATGCGTGACCTCGCCTCTGCCCCCCAGAACACCAGCCGGCTGAAGTTGTCACCACAGAGGTGATCTGCACCACTGCCTTCCAGCTGACCCCTCACCCAGCAGAGGTGGCCTCCTGCCCACCCTCCACCTTGCACTGTGACAATGAAAGGGGAACTGTGAATGGTGCCAGAGTGGCAGGTGGGACCCAGGGCTGTGCAGGGAGGACAGAAGAGCATCCCTGTGCCCTTCACAGACTCCCATCTTGGCCGCTCAGTGGCCTTTGCTGTCACCCCAACTCCACCTCCAACCCGCCGATGCCCTGTGTCCTGGGCTTCAGAGGCCCCCTCGCCGCCTTGGCCATGTCCTTCCTGAACTACACCTGGATCCCCCGTTCCCTGGTCACCCCACTACAAGTTCCCCTGGGTTGGGACACGTCACCTGTGCGTCGTTGCTGTCTGCCTCCCCGCTGTCCGTGGGCGCCCGTGGGCATGGGCAGCACCTGCCCACAGATCTCTCCTCCAGGTTCCCCTCCCGACTCACGGCCAGAGACGGCCCGGCCGGCATGCTAACACGGCCCCCCGGCCCCCCGGACCCCCGGGGGGGCGTTTAGTCTGATTTAGGCCAAGTTCAAACCTCCTATACCTGCGAGTCCCTGAGCCCCGCCGCGCTGTCACTATTGGAATGCCTGCCTGCTTGGCGCCGTGGGCGTCAGCCGTGAAAGCCCTGTGGTCCCCAGCCCCGCCCCCTCTGTGCTGTCCGTCACTCATCGTGTCACCAGGTAATCACCTCTGACACACTGTCGTCTGCTTTCGGTTAAAAGCGCAGGCGCTTTCTTGTCCATCTGTGGTCACTAATGACCAGCTCAGGGCCCAGCATGAAACAAGTGCTGTCCCACCAGTGACTGAAGGGAACTCAGCTGGACCTGGGGACGTCAGGAGGCGGTTGTGTCTTCGGCAACTTTGCCTCTAGGATCTGGGGTTCACCACGTTTGCTCAATGAGGGAGCGAGCCGACTCCGGGGCGAATCAATCAATGGATGAATGAATGAGCAGGAGATGCAACCGAGGAGGAGGTCTGCGGTCAGCTGGAGCGGGGTCCCCTCGTGTCGTGAGGGGTCAAGTGATTCTGGGACCAGTGACGCCGTCGCACATGCCCCACCCGCTTGCTGGTGATGGTCAAATGGCTTTTTCCGGCACAAAGCAGGGCTTTGAGCTGGGCCCCCTGGCTAACAGCCCAAAGCAAAGAGGAAGCTTCTTTCTGGACAAGAATTTTCCTTGTCGCACCAAGCAGGTCCCCTGTCCGACCTCCTGCCACAGAGACATATAGTCTCCCTGTCCCACGGGGTGCCCTTTTTCCCTGGACCCCAAGATGGTGGCCATTACTCTCTCACTGTTTCAGGGATATGCTCACACCACACCACCCCTGACCCTCAACCCCACAAACAGCAGGGGCCCTAGGGACCCCACTGCACAGGGTTCCTGTCTCCCATGAGGACGACAGGAGCCCAGAGCCCTGCAAGGACCAGACGAGTCCCTGGAGCTGCTGGGGCCCAGTCAGAGCCGCAGGACTCCCTGGTACCATCATTTCACACTTCAGACCTTCCATGGTTTTTATTCCAACACACCCGGTGTGCTGCTTTCTCTCAGGAGCAGTGTCCCCTCACGTCCCCTCCGCCCTAGGGGACTTGGAGAAAGACGGGAGCTGGCTGCACCTGACTCTTCATGGATGCTTTGTGCTGAGCACACGTGACACACTGTCCCTGAACGCCCCTCGGCTGACTCACACGGCCAGCATCCTGCAGGTGCTTCCCCGTGCTGCCTCGGTGAACTCAGAGACAGGGCCGGGCTTCCTTCTGGTCTTCGGGACCTCAGGTGAGGTGTCCACCGCATCGTGCTTTCTAGATAAGCCCTCCGCCCGTCTCACGGAGCTGCCTGAGCTTGGGGCACGGCCACTCCCTCTGCTGCGCTTCCATGTCACCAGTGTCCACAGGAGCGAAAGCCAAGGCCACACGGCATCAAGAATGCTAGAAGATAAACAACATACCCTGCACATGTCCTGTGTCACTCAAATAAAAATTGCCTATTCACCACTCTCAGCTTTTTAATACACACTAAGTGCGTGGTATTGCTTTCAAGAAAACGGAAAATTAAATAAGCACTTAAAGTCCACTGGTCGGGGATCTCTTGGGGGGAAATCTGCATACCAAGAACACGGAGGTGAATTTACCGTCCCAGATGGTGACAACCACGTCCCCTCGCGACGGCGACAGGCACGCCAACAAATACAAACAGAATTTCGTTTGTGTGCGTGTGGTTCTCGGAACAGGTGTGTGGTTGATGTTTTCACCTTTCTGGGTTTTGCCTGCGGCCCGGCAGAGCTCCCGTGAGGTTGGCTTGCCCGTGTGCCCCCTCCATGAGGAACTGGCCACGGGAAGGGGTACGCCAAGGACCCACGGGAAGGGGTACGCCAAGGACCCACGGGAAGGGGTACGCCAAGGACCCACGGGAAGGGGTACGCCAAGGACCCACGGGAAGGGGTACGCCAAGGACCCACGGGAAGGGGTACGCCAAGG